>CAUYQG010018323.1:0-13154 GCA_963574415.1 Tarsius wallacei
GATTTTTAGATCTTTTAGGAATCGCCACACTGTTTTCCACAGAGGCTGTACTAGTTTACACTCCCACCAACAGTGCAGAAGTGTTCCCTTTTCTCCACATCCTCTCCAACATCTGTTGTTTTTTGAGTTATTGATGTTGCCATCCTGGCTGGAGTTAGGTACCTTAAACAATTGTGTTAGGATTAGGAATATATGTGAGTCTGGAGTTTGTGTGTTTTTAAAGTTCCTGATACTCTAGGCTTGTTCATTGTCTGTCTTTTTGTGTGTATGTCAGACTCTTTTATCCCTTTCCTGCAAATGTGTGTGTTTTTAGAACATCCTATGTTATGTTTATGCCAAATTAATATAAACATAAATGGATTTAGGTTGCATTTTTCTTTTATGTGGAGAGAAAGGATAGTATATGGTTAAGAGTATAAACACCACAGACTGCCTGGATATACATCCTGGTTCAACCTCTTATGACTTGGGGACCCAGTGTCCTCATCTGTGGATGACAGAACCTACTGAGGAAGTTGGAGTGGAGTGAGTGTTAGCATCTTACCCCTGATGTCCCTACTGTCTAACAAAATGGTCTCAGCTAAAATTCCACCACACAACCAGAGATTCATTAACCGAACAGTCACAAGCAAACAGAAAGCAGTGCATGTCCCCTTTTCTGTAAGTGTGAGACGTTCTTAGCACTCTGTCATTTTTAGCTGTTCTGGCTAGCACATTTCATGCAAGACTGACTTGAGGCAGTCTACAGTAAGCATCACGCAACCTGAAATCCTTCTACAACAGTGGAGAGACACAGGACCATTTTATGGTTAGGACTCTGGTGCCATTCCTGGAGGTGAAAATCAAAGGACTTGCTAGATTCTTGCACCTTGTTGAAGAGAGGAGGATATCCCCAAAACATTTTAGCCAGTATACTTTGATGTTGCCTGCCAAGCATTCTTGTTGAACATTCATTATGACATTTGACGAGTCATTAATTTCGCCAGTAAGAGCCCATTTCTGACACTCACTATGAAAATTAGCCCAACCTTGAGTGTTGGTGGAAATATAGATAACAGAAACTTTGTGGCTGCTGCCTCTAGAGTGTGGTTCTTCTGTCATGATATTAGCTCACCACTCTTGAGTGTGTATTTCTTTTTTAAATAAGAGTAGCAATTGGTCTTAAAATTTGGGCTAGCTAGCACATGTTTTTCATCACATTGTCTATGTGAAAGCATTTAGGAGATAATTTTAGACCTTGTGCCACTGAACATGTACAAGTAACATGTTCATAATACCAGCTACATTGTAGGTGCTACAAGGGGGACCCCCCCAAAAACCGGATTTATCTTTTGCCCGGAGGACCTCTTGTAGCACAGGCTTCCCCCACTAGATAAGTGTGTAGAAACTGATTGGAATCAGTGAACCAACTAGCATTGTTGTGAAGGCTGTGTTTGGCTTTAGTAAAATTTTTTGGAGATTCTTTTGTGTTTACCCATTTCATGATGGGTGATTCACCAGTGCTGGACAAAAATAGCATGACTTCCATGCCCCACCCTTCCAATTCACCCAATTTCACCCTGAGCAACTTTTTTTTGTTTCCCTACATGAAAAAAGTCCTCAAAGGGAAATGTTTTGTCAATGTGGAAGAGGTGAAACAAAAAATGGCAGAAGCACTAGAAATCATCACAATTTTTGAGTTCAAGAACTGTTTTAAGCGGGGAAAAAACATCTTGATAAGTGTGTTGCATCAAACGGAGAGTACATTGAAGGTGACTAAGGTTTAAACATGTAAGAATAAAAACACAATTTTTAATAAATAAATTCTGGTTTTTTGGAGGGAATTCCTGCTTGTGTATAAGTATGTGGTATCATCATTAGTAGTAGTAGCTGTATTGTGTTTTGATCTGTGTTACCAGTTTTGGGTCCTAATATGATCATGTATCTTATTTTTCCCACCAAATATCTGGGCTTCCATTTAACATAAAGAAAGTTGGTACTATTGGCCTTTATTATTGGTGGACTATGTGTTTTCAAATTCATCTATTTGCTAAAATTCATTCATAATCCCCAAATCAATACTGAAGGTATGTTCCCAGTCATTTGTGGACATGCGCAGAGTGGTGGAAAACTTCAGTCACCCAAGGTACCTGTTCCTAGATAAGGAAGAACAAAATGACACTCTACCTTGTTTCAGCTCTTATAGTGTAAGCAAGTGTCCCTTTCATGTTCTATTTAGAGCCATGTTTTTCACATTTTTGTGATTTTTTTTTTGGTGTGACTACACTGTTTAAAATGGCCCCCAAACGTAGTTCTAAAATGCTGTACAGTGTTCCTGAGTGAAAGAAGGCTATGGCCTGTCTTCTGGAGAAAATATGTGTGTTAAATTAGCTTCATTCAGGCATGAGCTCTTGTGAGTTCAATGTTAATAATTCAGCAGTATATTTTAAGTAAATTGTCTTGAAATAGAAACCACATAAAATAAGGTTATGTATTGATTGTTGATGAAAATATCATAACCAGAAGCTTGCAGGAACTTAAGCCTTGTTTTTTCCAGGAGCAATGGTTCAGTATTCACTAACGCAGTGTTTGCAATGCAATTTTAAAGATGTGGGGTACAATTCAGGGTTAGGTATACAACCGTTGATTATATAGGTACCCTTGTTGATGAGGTGTGCCCCTCCCTCCCCTAGCAGTTTCCCTCAACTGCCAATCCCACCGCCCCCCCCGGCAGTTTCCCACTACTGCCAATCCCTTTCTTATATTATTATGATAATTGTTCAAGGTTCGTTTATGAGTGAGATCATATGGTACTCTGTTCTTTGTTTCTGTGGTAGATCACTGAGTATGACTCTAAGTCCATCCAAGTTGTTGTGAAGTCCATATGTTTGTCCTTCTTTATGGCTGCATAATATTCCATTGTGTATATGTACCACATTTTAAAAATCCAGTCCAGCTTTGATGGGCAGCATGGCTGGTTCCACGTTTTTGCTATTGTGAAGGCCTCCTTTTCAATATCGTCCCTCTGCAATTATTCAAGAACCTCAGGGGAAGGACTAGCTACACAATTTGTGGGACTCAGTGCAAAACAAATGCAGGACACCTTGTTAAAAAATTAAGAATTTCAAGATGAGCATTAAATCAAGTGTGTGGGTCCTCTGTAATTGCACAAATTACATGTCTCCAAAGACACCCCTAAACTCTGGGTGTACTCAGTTTGACAGGTCACCTCTAAACACCAGGCTAGAAAAGTAGGGTATAATCTGATGAGGCCACATGGCTGTTGCTTCTGGTGGCCGATGGTTTCATAGTTGAAGGGGAAGTCTGCACACTTCAGTGGATGCTGTTTGTCCACCAATGCAATGATACCTTTGCTTGCCCAGGCTGCCATGTTTCTATTCCTACAGCTCCCGTCACATGACTGGTGATCCATCCCCAAAGCACGAACACTGAGAGGGTAGCTAGGACTTGGCAGAGCATGGGATGCCAGGCCAGATGTTGCCCACGTTCTTGAAGCTCCCTTTGGAGGACTTTGGTGGCAAAACTCGCCCAGCCCATCCTGGTCTGCTCTGAGGAGCTGCTCCAACTTTAATTTTTGGGGAGAAGTTGGATTCCCCAATATTTTCACCCAGGAAGTTCTTAGTGCTTGATGCTAATTGGACTTTTCTCATTCTAGAGGTGTATATAGAAAGACAAAGGGAAAGCTCTGCTAACTTAGAGGACCAGTAGACTCATCCATTCAAAGTGTAAATGCCTACCCACCATATCTGCATAATGAAGAGGCTCTTACATAATGCCAAATAGAACAATGATAAGTTGCTCCAAGGGACTTTCTGGGCCTACCTTTGGAGCAGCAGTAAAAAAATTATAGCATGAAGGTAATATATGTTAATGTCTTTATTTGGTCTGTATCTTAGTCCATTCTGACTGCTATAACAAAATACCACGAACTGAGTAGCTTCTAAACAACAGATATTTATTTCTCACAGCTCTGAAGGCTGGTAAGTCCAAAATCAGGATGGGCAGGTTCTTGTGAGGGCCCTTTTCCAGGGTTGCAGACAGCTAAATTCTGATTTCTCACAAGGTGGAAGGAATGAAGGCCTCTTTTATACGGGCACTAATGAAATACCTGAGGACTCCACCCTCATGACCTAATTACCTCTCAAAATGCCTCACCTCTTTTTTTTTTTTTTCTTTTTTGAGTTGGAGTCTCACTCTGTTGCCCAGACTGGAGTGCAGTGGCCGCTCCTGGCCACCGCAGCCTCGACCTGCTGGGCTCCGGCGATCCTTCTATCTCAGCCTTCCGAGTAGCCGGAACTACAGGCGCGCGCTACCACGCCCGGCTAAATTTTTTTTGATTTATTGTAGAGATGAGGGCTCGCCAAGTTGGCCAGGCGGGTCTCAAACCCACGGGCTCAGGCAATTCACTCACCTCGGCCTCCCAAAGCACGGGATTACAGGCTGAGCCACCGAGCCCGGCCGCCTCACCTCTTAATACCATCACTTTGGGGATGAGAATTTAATAGGTGAATTTTTTGTAGGGGAGGGAGAGCATAAACATTCAAATCTTAGTAGCTTGCTGAGATATTTTTGTAAATATTCAAACTAGTTGCTAATATTTAAGTCAGGAAATTTCACAATCTCATTGCAACCTTTCTGGGAAAAAATCCTGTACTGATAACACTAGACTTCTGTTTCCACATCCGCCATTGCCTGGAGCTGGATAGCAGCTTCCCCTTTGGGTGAAGCACGAGCTGTCCTCTTCGACAGCCCCCATGTACCCACCCCTTTCCCCTCACCTGTCTGGTCCGTGTGGGAAGGACTGATATCGATGGCTGACAGGGCCTGCTCTGAGCCTACTGGGGCCCAGGTGGTTGCAGTTGTTAAATATTTTGAATATCTCCCCTGCCTGGAGCCATTTGAGTTGCTAACCCTGCTCTACAGAGAAGCAGCTGTCAGCTTCTTGCTAAAAAACAAATTTAAATTCTGACTCCAGGGTCACTCTCTTACACTGATTAATCTGTTAGATTGTCAGTATTCTCCACCATTTCATTTATGGAGAGCGGAGCTTCTAGATTGAGTCTAAGAGGAATTCAGAAAGTCTGGCCATGTCTGGGCTGATGGAGTGAGTGCCCAGGAAAGCCAATTTGCATGAGGACTGAGGCCCCTCCTGGGAGACAATTCATCCTGATGAAATGAAGAGCCAGGTACGGAGAGCTCGACTCTGTTAGAGAAAGCTCAGTTATCAGATAATGGTGTGATGCCTGACATCCTGATTCCTCCCAGCTCCTATTGACCCTGCTGTATCCTCAGAGTGCAGAGCAACAGGTAGAAAGGGAATAGTGTTTCTCTACAAACTCTCAGGTATCCCTTTAACAGAGCTGAGCATAAAGGGATAAAGAGACATTCTTCCCTCACTATCCCCACAGGCAACACACCTGGGTTTTAGTCGGCACACTATGAACACACCTGTATTTTATTGGCAAGGTCCTGCAGACTCTTCAGTGCTCTGTTGGAGAAGATGTGTGGGGTCCCGTTGGTGGCTTTGGGTCCTGTCTAATCCCCTCATACACTTCTACACCCTTAATTTGTTGTGCACAGACACAAGGAGGCAAATGGGCTTAAATCCCCATAAATAGAGTAAATGGCAGGATGATAATATTGGCTGTAATGTTCTTAAAATATTTTGTGGTAGATAGTGTACATATGTGTGAAGTATATGTACCTTAGAAGTGGAGGTGAACATTTCGAGTATTCTTAGTCTGTTTACCAACTGTTGCATAGCAAGCCACCTTAAAATGTGATAGGTTAGAAAGCGACACATGAATCTCTAGTGGTTCTGTGGTTGGACTAGCTTGTGGGGCAGTTCTCACTTAAAATCTTTCATGTGGAAAGTCTTTCATGTTGCAGCCTGATGGCAGCCGGGTCTGGAGGCATTTGAGGTCTTATCTGACTGGACATCCAAGATAATTTCCTCATGTATCTGACTCCTGGACTGGAATGACTGGAGACTAGCTTGGCGTCTCTTTCTCCATGTGGTCTTCCCATGTGGCTAGCTTGGGATCCCTCACAGCATGGTGATCTCGCGTAGCTAGATTTCCAAGAGAGCATTCTAGGAAAACCATCCTACAGCTGCTAGGCTTCTTGTCACTTAAACTTGGAAGTTGTGCAGTATCATATCTCCTGATACCAGTGCTGATAGTGATGGTTAATTTTGTATGTCAACTTGGCTAGCTCCGGTACCCAGATATTTGTTCAAGCACTAATCTAGATGTTTCTGTGTAGGTATTTTTAAGATAAGATTAATATTTACATCAGGCTTTCAGAGTAAAGCAGATGGCCCTTCCTAATGTGAGTGGGTCTCATCCAATCAGGTGAAAATCTCAAGAGAAAAAAGACAGTTCTCCCTTGAGGAAGAGGGAATTCTCTCTGCTGACTGCCTTTGGACTTGACCTGCTGCAGCACCTCTCCTTCAAGTCTTCAGCCTGCTGGCCTACCTGCAGATTGGACTTGCCAGGCTCTCCAGCCTCCCCAAGTTCATGAGCCAATTTCTTAAAATCCTTCCTTCTCTCCCTCTCTCTCCTCCCTCTCCATATGTATATAAAATCTCCTATTGGTCCAGTTTCAGAGGGAGGGAAATTAGAATATCAAAGGGAGGGACATTAAAAAAATTCAACCATCTCTAACTCATTGCAATTCTTATCTGAAATCTCCACTCTGGGGGTGATTAGCTGGGTTTTGAAAGAGCCTAATGAGGAATCTACCCTCCAGAGGTCGCTATACAATGGCTGCAAAATTTTGATCTAAAATTTTTCTTGAAGAGCTTTTAATTTGCATAAGGGATCTATAGAAATAATTTTCTCTAGTCTGGGTGCAGTGGCTCAAGTCTGTAATCCCAGCACTTTGGGAGGCCTACATAAGAGAATTGCCTGAGCCCAGGGGTTCAAGACCAGCCTAGGCAATTTGCTAAGACCTCATCTCTTCAATAAATCAAATATTAGTTGGGATTTTAGGTGTGAACCTGGCTAATACCTGGCTAGAAGGTATTTTCTAGCTGGAAATTTCTTGTTGGAGAACCCAAGGATAGAAAACAAGATGTCCCTGAGCTTATAGAAAAGGTTACATGATTATTTTGAACCCAGCTGCTCTAAGAAATGATTACACAAACAGAAAAGTTTGGTCTAAGATTTGTTTTTGTTATAACATGCCACACAGCCATGAGCTGTAGGGGAGGAGCCACACAGCTTCCACCTACCTCTAATTGTTGGCTGTGACCAATATTGCCTCCCTGCCCAAAATCTGATCATGTTGAACAGCCCAAGGGGCTGAGGTCAGTTTGAAACAGGTGCTTTCTCTCCCTCTCTAAATACAGACCTTGGAATTCACATGACTTTAATCTGCATATTTAGTTACAGGCTGAAAAACCGGAACTGAGAAATTGGAAACTTGGCCAGGTGGGCCAGCAAGGGCTCTGATTTATCTACTTACTGGAAGGACTAAGTCGTGTGCCCCGAGCAACCACCATGCTTGACAAGAGGGAGTGGCTTCTGCTGTCCTGTTCAGTGCAGTTCAGGCCTTGCCTGGGACAAAGGTGGCTCAAGGGGTGTTGGCAGCCCCATGTCACCAACAGCATTCGCTACTCCTTCCAAGGGGAGGAGCAAAGGATGGTTGGAGGGAGTCACTTTTCTACTGTCCCCTCCCAAGGAATAGGAAAGAAGCCACCTTGTGGAAATAGCAGGACAGAGACAGGGGCCTCCCAGCTGAAGGTTTTTAAGACTCCTGCTAATCCTAGAGCAGCTGTGGAGACAGTGATGGAGTCCTGCATGGGCAGGGTGGACAAAAAGGCTGTTACTGTGACACTGTCCTCAAACTGATGATGGCTGGGGAGAACCCTATTTTATCCACATGCATTAGTGGTCTCCCTAAGTTCATGTCTAATATTTCTCACAAACTGCCCTTTCTTCAGCCACTTAGCATCAGTATAGTGTTCTGACCACAGTACGAGCTAAATAAGTCTTTGTCGAGTTAATGAGCCCAGTTTTAAGCGGCCAGGGCAGACAGTGGGTGGGTCTGGCCTGAACATCAGAAAAGTTCTAGGACAAAATTTTACAAGCTTGAATGATGTAAAGAGAAGCAAGCTGCTTTTAAACGAAAGCCAACTTGTGGACTTCTAGGGTTGATTTAAAATTTTTATTGTTTCTTAAATTCTCAGAATTGGAAAACTAGGTGTGGTGGATTTTTTCTGTTTACCCGTCCGACCTATGCTACATTCCTTCCCTCCATGCCGCTCTGTGTCCTGGGAGGGTAACCTCTCTGAACCCTATCAATGGCTTCCCTTAGCTTTTGGCACCTTAGTGGGTTTTGCCGTGGGGAGCCTGGTGAAGTGAGGGTGTTAATTCGGACTGTATATTTTACCTGCAGGTCTCGGCTTCTGATAGGATGCCTTTGCTACAGGGCTTGTGCTCTTGTTTCCATCTCCCTATCTCTGACTGCTCCTCTTCTCTCTTTCCTTTTCCCGTCTCTTCCCAGATCCCAGCATGCTTCACCCTTATTTTGCCCCTTTACGTCTTTGGTAATAGTTTTCCCTACACCCTTCCCACACATTTGTGAATAGTCTCTAGTTTGAATTCTCCTTAAATTAACCAATCTGAGTATGTCATCTCTTTCCTGGCTGGACCCTGATCCATACTTCAAGTCAGAGGTTTTAAACGAGACTATTTTGTCCCCCAGGGGATATCTGGCAATGTCGAGAGATACTGTTGATTGCCACAGATGAGGGTTTGTTGAGGGTGTGTGCTACTGGCTTCTAGTGAGTAAAGGCCAGGGATGCAACTAAACGTCCTAGAGTGCATAGGGCAGTCCCCTGCAATGCACAATTATCCAGCCTAAAATGCCAGTGACATTTGAAAAACCCCACTTTAGATGTTAACTCTCACGATTGCTATACAACCATAAAATCAATACAAACTTACAAACTGCATATAAATAGAGTAATAAAACCACTGAAATTCAAACTCACAATGTTAATTGAAAGTTAAGGATGTCATTATTTTGCTGAGACTAAATCGTGGCTCACAATACAAGTGTGGTCCTGGCTGCTTTGATGCTAGCTGTTTTTCAGTATGCTGTATTTAGGCTCCATAAGATGGAGGAAGACTCACTGCTCTTAATATGTCTCCCTGCACAAGTTATTAGAAAACATTTGCTCCCATGGCACAGCAGGGTTTTGCACCAATATAACTGTCATCTAAAGTCTACCATTATTTTTCTCATTAGCCTGTACTGACCGAAGCTATGTTAATTCGTGCCAATATGTTCATAAATGCAATTACAAGGGACAGCCCTATGGCAGTACTTAGTCCTTCATATAGATATACTTTTTTTTTTTTGAGTTGGGGTCCCACTCTGTTGTCTAGGCTGGAGTGTCCTGGCATGATCATGGCTCACCACAGCCTTCGACCTCCGGGGCTCCAGGCCTCAGTCTCCTGAGTAACTGGGATTATAGGCACTTACCATCAGGCCTGGCTAAGTTTTTTATTTTTTTGTAGAGACAAGGTATCACTATGTTGCCCAGGCTGGTCTTGAACTCCTGGGCTCAATCAATCCTCCCGCCTCAGCCTCCCACCTTGCTGGGATTACAGTGTAAGCCACCGCACCTGGCCCTTTAAGAGATTTTTAAAGATGTAGTAGAAATCAAGGCAAGTTATTAAAACAGAATGTTTGTAGAGAACTCACGGAACCCCGAGAATCTACCTGTCCTTGGAGTCCTTGGAGAGAAATGTGGGAATAGCCCCTGGTTTCTCCTCATGGCTGATGATGGGTGCACAGAAAGCTTCCATTGTGGACAGAAGGATTTGATAATGGACAAATACAGCTTTCTTCTTGGCTCTTTTTTGCTTAATGCCTCAGAGATAAAGAGAGGACTTTCTAATAAAATCTTTATCCCCAAGCAGTTCACAGCAGGAAGTTCTCACATATTCTAATCAGTATGTCCTCTCTCAGCTATGGTTCTCCAGACAAACTTCCCTTGTAATAGGAAGGAAGATAGCAACACGAAGTTTTTCTCTTCATGGGAGAGATTTGTTTCGTTTCCTCCTTTCCCCCCTGACTTGGCTGAGGCATTTGCACTGTTTAGTACTGCTTTGCTAAGGTCTGTATTCTAAGTTCCACAAGGACAAGGCAAACCTTATTTCTGTCTTTAGTAACATATCCAACTGACCATATCAATCACAAAATCTTGTCTTGCTCTTTATTTTGTTCACATGTTAACACCTTTTGCAAATCTAAAACAATTAGAAAACCATTTAAAAACAATAATGCTTAAACGCAAATACTTAAATGTCATTAAGCTGTTAGCATCTTGCTGAATTATTTCCTTATGGTTAATTACTTCATTTCTTTATAGCCAGCCATGATGAATTGTCAGGGTTGTTTCCTACTTTGTAAGAAAATATAGCTACGTGCTTTGAAACTGCTCGGGGTACCCACCACAACTTTTAAAATAGTCTCAAAGCATTTTTGTTTTTAGTAGGGGGCCCTTCATTGTAATCTGGTTTTTATTTTTAAATAAATATTTAGCTACCATGATTTTGATGGAAAGCTCTTTATGGGCTTAATGAAGGATTTTTATGATCTATATAACATCATTGTCTTAATTACTACAAATGGATAATAAACCCTTTCTCATATATGAGAATGGAAACACACAGTGAGCACCATTAGGAACAATTGGATTTTCACTTGATAATTCAGTTTAAAAAAAAAAATGTAAATACTGCAAATAACAGCCCAAGGGGAAGTCTCTGCAGCTCCACTAGAAACCATAGTGCATAACCAATTTTTACAGAGATTTTCTTTGTGTTTTGGGCTGTGACAAAAGCAAAATTTAAATTCATGCAGGAATGAAATAGTTGTTCATTTGGTGGGTGCTAATTAATTTCTCTCTGTACACTAGAGACATTTAATTCCCCATCATAAAAGATCCCTGAATTTAGGAAAATGCCCAGCAAGGAATATATGATGCTAGGCAAGTAACTGGTAGTGTGGATTCTTACAATGTGTGTGTGCTTTATGGAATTCATTTGGTTTCAGAAACTGTCACTTACACTAATTCATACTGGCTTATGTCTGGTTGGCAAAAGCCCAATCAGGAAATAATCTCAGAGAGGTAATAATTTCCTTACATCACCTAAGAAAATGAAGTAGGCTGGGTGCTGTGGTTCAAACCTGTAATCCCAGCACTTTGTAAGGCCGAGGTGAGAGGATTGCCAGAACCCAAAGGTTCGAGATCAGCCTTGGCAACTTGGTGAGACCTTAACTCTACAATAAATCACAAAATTAGCCAGGCGTGGTAGCACGTGCCTGTAGTTCAGGCTACTTGGAAGGCTGAGGCAGAAGGATTGCTGGAGCCCATCATGTCATGCTGGTGTGGCCACAAGCGTGCCACTGCACTCCAGCCTGGGCGATGAGACTCCAACTCAAAAAAAAAAAAAAAAGAAAAAGAATAAGAGGTCGTTCTGAATGAACTACTGAAATGTCTCACTCTTGATAATATTCTAAGCAAAGGTTTTTATTTTTATTTATTTATTTTTTTGAGTTGGAGTCTCACTCTGTCTCCCAGACTGGAGTGCAGTGGCCGCTCCTGGCCACCGCAGCCTTGACCTGCTGGGCTCCGGCGATCCTTCCGCCTCAGCCTTCCAAGTAGCTGGAACTACAGGCACGTGCTACCACGCCCAGCTAATTTTTTTGATTTATTGTGGAGATGAGGTCTCGCCAAGTTGGCCAGGTGGGTCTCGAACTCGCGGGCTCAGGCAATTCACTCACCTCGCCTCCCAAAGCGCGGGATTACAGACTGAGCCACCGAGCCTGGCCTAAGCAAAGGTTTTTAAACTAGAGTGTGCCTAAAAACTTCCTAGAAAACTAGGTAAAAATGTGGATTTGGGGGCTGTACTCCATGATATTGATCCAGTCATTCTGGGGAGAGTCTAGGAATTTTTTATTTATAAGTACTACACATAAGGATGATATTTTGAAAACATTGATTTTTTTTTTGATAGGTTAAAGATTCCCCTTGAAATTGTTCCTCTTCTTTTTTGTTTTATTGTTTTTCCACTACATAAAAGTATTTTATTTTACTCCCCCCAATCAAGTGAGCCCAACTTTTAGGTTGAAATATTAAAGGTTGCTTATATACAGAATTATATTTTTTCTTCATCTTGGCCATCCAGTGTATTCAGGGTCTTTAGATCATAGCATCGCAGAGATCATTCTAGAAGCCGAATTGCAACTCTTGGCAAAAAGCGATTCATAAATTGAGTATATAACTATCTACCTTTTTCCTAGCTCTGGTTTAAATTGAGCTATTGAACTAGAAGCTCTAGAGTCTAGATCTGAAGGGCAATTGTGCTCCCAGCTCAAAAAAACCCAATTTGTAGTCTTCCTAATATAAAATTTGGACTTGTTTCTACAATGATTAAAGATCCATTACTTTAATTTGAATTTAGCATCTATTTCCAACAGCATAAAGCAGTTCCTTTGTCCTACACTTTGCTATAATGCCTTATTTATTTTCAAATGAACTGATTATAAAACCAGAATATTTTCTTCTTTTACTTCAATTCCAGAATCTATGAAACTCTTCCACCCTATCTTACCCAAGCGGACCACTGAGATCATACATAATACCTATATTTTACTGATCAGGTCAGAAATTGAGGTTTAGACTTTGATTAAAAATGTAATACATTTTCTTGGTTTTTTTGAGTTGGAGTCTCACTCTGTCGCCCAGATTGGAGTGCAGCGGCCGCTCCCGGCCACCGTAGCCTTGACCTGCTGGGCTCCGGTGATCCTTCCGCCTCAGCCTTCCAAGTAGCTGGAACTACAGGTGCGCGCTACCATGCCCGGCTAATTTTTGATTTGTTGTAGACATGAGGTCTCACCAAGTTGCCCAGGCGGGTCTCGAACCTGCGGGCTCAGGCAGTTCACTCACCTCAGCCTCCCAAGGTGCGGGATTACAGGCTGAGCCACCGAGCCCAGCTGTAATACATTTTCAATTCTTAAAAGATTTAAAAAGTACAAAGGAGAAAATAAAAATTGCTCAGTTCTACTTCTCTGAGATAACTCGATTAATATTTTAGCAGAGTTGATGCTTAATCTTCCAAATTTGGATTTTGTTA
>CAUYQG010018326.1:0-16987 GCA_963574415.1 Tarsius wallacei
CGCCTTGGGAGGCTGAGGTGAGTGGATTGCCTGAGCCCGCGGGTTCGAGACCCGCCTGGGCAGGCGAAACCTCATCTCTACAATAAATCAAAAAAATTAGCCGGGCATGGTAGCGCGCACCTGTAGTTCCAGCTACTTGGAAGGCTGAGGCGGAAGGATTGCCGGAGCCCAGCAGGTCGAGGCTGCGGTGGCCGGAAGCGGCCACTGCACTCCAGTCTGGGCGACGGAGTGAGACGCCAACTCAAAAAAAAAAATAAAGAAAGAACTAAATATTCACTTTGAACATGCTTTATCTATTCAGAAATCTTTGACAGAAATATCTTAAAGCACGTAAAAGGAGTATGTGACAGTCAATAGCAGTGCCAGACTCTATACTGAACACTTTACATACTTGATCCCAATTAATCCTCCCAAGCATGGTGAAATAATGCAACTATATTCTCTGGATTTCCAAATCAGCAAACTGGGGCAAACAGAATTTTAGTAAGCTGCCTAGTTACACACCAAACTAGAGTCAAAAACTGGATCTGCACTGAGTTCTTAAATCCTAGGTTTGAAGGAATAAAAGGCACCTTAGTGTCAAAATAATATAATATGTAATATTAATATATGAAATATATTATCATATAAAAATATATAATAGGCTTTGTGTCCTTGAGCAAAACTGTCTAACTTCTGGAAGTAAGTTACCTTAACAATAAAATGATCCACAGCTCTGTGATCAAGCCTAGTCTTAAACTTTCAAATATTACCTGAAGGGAAATAAATTTCTGAAAGTCTCTCAATGGTACTCACAACATTGTATGATTCATGACTCATACTGTTTATTCCTTTAATCTACGTTTTTTCCAAGGAGCAACTTACTCTGTTCTGACTAAACAGATGTAGAACATATTCCACCTGACTACACACAAAGATATTATATATGTTTGAAACTGTTAAGTCATCTTAGGAGATAAGTAGCTCTGACATCAGATAACACAGTTCACATTTTATGAAGTTTTCTTTTTTTTTTTTTGAGTTGGAGCCTCACTCCTTCGCCCACGCTCACAGCCACCCTAGCATCGACCTTCTGGGCTCCAGTGATCCTTCTGACCCAGCCTTCCAAGTAGCTGGAACTACAGACGTGCGCTAGGGTTATTTTTATTTTATTGTAGAGACAAGGTCTCACCAAGTTGCCCGGGCTGGTCTCGAAACCGCGGGCTCAAGCAATCCACTTGCCTTGTACTCCCAAAGTGCTGGGATTACAGGCTGAGCCACCAAGCCAGGCCTATGAAGTTTTCAATGGGAGATTAGTTTAGATATAACTCCTTTAGATTATATTTAAAGACTGTTTTAAAATTTTTTTGTTTTAGGTTGTTTTTATTCTTTTTTTTAATCACTGAAGATAATGGGGCAACATACAGAAAGGGCTGGCAGACTTTTACTTAGAAGGTCAGATAGTAAATGTTTTGGAATTGCAGACCATGCAGTCTCTGTCTCAATTACTACTGCTAAGGTACAAAAGCAGAACCAAACATACATAAATGAATGAATGGGAATGTATTCCAATAAAACTGTATGTACAAAAACAGTTGGTTGGCTCATACGAAATAATTAGCCAACTCCAATGTAAAAGTAGTTTTACCCAATTGGCATTTCATAAGTGAGATTTAAGGGGGAAAATATTTTCCCCAAAAACATACCTTAATAACTACATGATTATTCCATAATTATCAACGAGGTTTGAAGAAAATGATAGAACTTTAATGAAAGATATAAAAGACCTAGGCCGGGCTCGGTGGCTCGGCCTGTAATTCCAGCGCTTTGGGAGACCAAGATGAGTGGACTACCTGAGCCCACGGGCTTGAGACCCACCTGGGCAACTTGGCGAGACCTCATCTCTACGATAAATCAAAAATTAGCCGAGCATGGTAGCGAGTGCCTATAGTTCCAGCTATTTGAAAGGCTGAGGCGGAAGGATCGCCGGAGCCCAGTAGGTCGAGGCTGCAGTGACAGGGAGCGGCCACTGTACTCCAGTCTAAGTGACGGAGTGAGACTCCAACTCAGAAAAAGAAAGATATAAAAGATCTAAATAAATTGGGAGATAGGCCAGGCATGGTGGCACATGCCTGTTGTCCCAGGTACCTGAGAGGTTGAGGCAAGAGGATTGCTTGAGCCCAGAAGTTTGAGGTTACAGTGAGTGTTGACTGTGCCACTACACTCCAGTCTGGGTGACAGAGAGACCCTGTCTCTAAATAAATAAATAAATAGATAAATAAATAAAGAAACAGCATCCACAGGCTGAAACATCAAATATTATTAAGATTTTGGTTTTCTCAAAACTGACATGTAAACTCACTTTAATTCCAATCAAAATCCCAGTGAGTTTATTTGTTTTATATGAACCTTGACAAACTGATTCTAAAATACTCAAAGAAAGGGCCAGAACAGTGGCTCATGCCTGTAATCCTAGCTGTTTGGGAGGCTGAGGCAGGAAGATTACTTAAGTCCAGGAGTTGGAGACTAGCCTGGGCAACAAAGCAAAATGTCATCTCCACAAAAAATAAAAAATAATTAGCCAGTTGTGTCATGTGCCTGTAGTCCCAGCTACTTAGAAGGCTGAGGTAGAAGGATCGTCTGAGACCAGGAGGTTGAAGCTGCAGTGAGCCATGAACATGCTACTGCACTCTAGCCTGAGTGACAGAGTGAGACTCCAATTCAAAAAAATTAAAAAGTTACACAGAAAGGCAAAGAGCCAAGACACGACTAGAAGAGGGGAAAAAAAGGTATTATTCACAATGGAACAAACTGACCAATAAAATATAATAGAGTCCAGAAACATCACTACATATATGAAAATGTGGTACTACTGATATGGATTGGTGGAGAGAAGAATTCAAGTTCAATATTTTTCTTTCTTCAGGAGATAGTTGATAAAGAATCACATGGGGGAAAAATTATTTTCCTACATTCCATATTTTTGCAAATTAATGCCATATGGATTAAAGATCTACGTATGAAAAGCAAAACTAAACGTTTAGCGGCTGGGCTTAGTGGCTCAGCCTATAATCCCAGCACTTTGGGAGGCTAAGGCGAGTGAATTGCCTGAGCCTACAGGTTCAAGACCAGCCTGGGCAACTTGGCGAGATCTTGTCTCTACAATAAATCAAAAATTAGCTGAGTATGGCAGCGCGTGCCTGTAGTTCCAGCTACTTGGAAGGCTGAGGTGGAAGGATCGTCAGAGCCCAGCAGGTCAACCCTGGGGTGGCTGTGAGTATGCCACTGCACTCCAGTCTGCGCCACAGAGTGAGACTCCAACTCAAAACAAAAACAAATAAAAACATTTAACAAACAGTAAGAGAGTATCTTGATGGCCTCTTCAGAACTAGAAAACAAAAAGGCTACTATGAAAACATATTTTAACACATATAACTGACAATGATTAGTACGCAGACTATCTATAGAAGACCTACAAATAAAAAGACAAAGCAAAAGAGAGCAAAATATGAGAACAGGCACTTCATAGAAAACACTTAAGTCAAAGAACTGATGAAAAGATGATAAAGCTTTTTAGTAATAAGAGAAATATAAACTAAAAACAAATAAGATACTACATTTACCAAATTGGCAAATATTATAAAGTCAAAAAACAGAAAGCACTGGCCAGAAAACTTACATACTCCAGCAAAATAAATTTTAAAATCAGCCAGGCAGGGTGCCTCAAGCCAGTAGGCCCAGCTACTTTGAAAAAGCTGAGGCAGGAGGATCACTTGAGCCCAGGAATTCAAGGTTGCAGCAATTAAAAAAAATTTTTTTAAAGGTCATTCACCTTCCATGGCTTTTCTGGAATTGGTGGATCTTCTATTTCAGCATCGACATCGTTACTATGAACCCAAGTATCATAGCTATAAAAGAAATGAAAAAATGAAAAAAAATTAGAATAAAAGTACATTCGTTCTTAGAAAGGTTTTTATAAACACCAAGAATACATTTCAGAAATACTATAAAATTCAGTAATAGCAAATTATCAGACACTTTTTTGTGAAGAAAACTCCTTTGTAGAGGTCACCAGTAACGTTCATATTGCTAAACTCAAAAGTTGATAACTCAGTCCACCAGAGAATTTTAAACAGTTGATTGCTCTTTCCTCAAAGTACTTCCCTCACTTAGGCTTCAGGGCAATACTATCTATCATCTGGCATTCCTTCTCATCGCCAGCCTGTCTTCAATCTTCACTGCCAGTTTCTCATCTTCACCCCAAATCTCTTCAATATTAGAAGGCCCCAGGGCTCAGTTTTTAAAAAAATTCTCTTTCCTTGTGATCTCATTCATTCTTATGACTTCAAATATTTACTAACAACTCCATATTTTGTATCTTCCCTCTTCTATAAATTCTGAACTCATAAATCCAAAAGCCAACTCCACATCTCCTCTTACACATCTAACAAACATTCCAGACCTCACACTCTCAAAGTTCAACTTGCAATGCCACCTCTGCCTCAACAACACACTCTAGCCAATTAACTTCATTTGAGTAAATGACAACTCCATTTTTCTAGCTGTTCAGCTCTAAATCCTTGAAAACATCCTTGACTTCGTTCTCAAGCACATCCTATCATCAAACCACAAGCAAATTCTACCAGCTCTACTTCCAAACTAGGTGCAGAATCTACTTCTTACCCCTCCGCTCTACTCACTGGTTTTCCTACATCTGTCATTGGCCCCCGTAAAGCCAACTTTTTACACAGCAACAAGAGTGATCTTTTAAAAAACTAAGTTGGTCCATATCACTCCAGAGCTCAAAACCTTCCCACACCTCCTACCTGATCAGAGTGAAAGTCAAAATCCTAACAGTAGCTTACCAAGGCCTTAAGATCTGATCCTATGACTGCCACTCTGACCCCATCTCCTAGTCTTCTCTCATCATTCATATTATTTTCAAGCCACACAGGCTTCAATGACATAATTCCAATAAGCGCCACTAAGTCTGCATGCACTTTAAACAAACTGCTCCCTACCATCCATAATGTTCCTCATTGCCCTCACTGTCCAGATATCCAGATAATTAAGTCCCTCATTTATTCATATCTCAAAGATTCTCTTACCAACTCACTGATATAAATCATTCTGCTTACTCCAATACAATTTTAAGATAAACATAAAATTTACCAAAATAAAACTTTGTTAATGTCACAATACTGACCAATAAATTATTGTAAAACCAAGTGACATCCAAATGAAATAAAGTATGATAACAAGTACCAGCTTCCTTTTAGCCACAATTCAGAAGTTAGTATCAAAGTATATGGAACTAACACAGCTCTAAATATCTACTGAAAACATTCTAATAAGATTCCTAGGAACAATTAAACATGAGACCAAAAAAAAAAGTTTTGGGCTACCCCCTTGGGTCCCCTCCCACTGTGGGAGTTTTTTTTGTCCTCTCAATAAATCCTGCTTTCTCAGGAAAAAAAAAAGTTATGTTGCCAACTAATTAAGTATACTAGGGAAAGATTATAACATCGAGGAAAGAATGAGGATCTTATATTTTATATTCTTCAAGTCTTGATTAGAAAATTCAATGTAGGTAGAAGTCAGGACATAGGCCATAGTTACTATTTTTAAAGTGAACTAGCCAGGCTCGATGGCTGAGCCTGTAATCCCACGCTTTGGGAGGCTGAGATGAGTGGATTGCCTGAGCCCGCGGGTTCGAGACCCGCCTGGGCAACTTGGTGAGACCTCATCTTTACAATAAATCAAAAAATTAGCTGGGTGTGGTAGCGCACGCCTGTAGTTCCAGCTACCTGGAAGGCTGAGGCGGCCGCTCCAGTCTGGGCAACAGAGTGAGACTCCAACTCAAAAAAAAAAAAAAAAATATATATATATATATATATATATATATATGAAGACAAGAAGTAGATGGGAGGTAGAGGTGAAGGAAGACTGACCAAACCTGAAAAATCCACAATGAAGAAAATCTCTATTTGACACGACAAGAATGAAATGAATACCAAAGCAACTCTACTACAGGTTTAGGGAAATTAGGTATACAGAAAGTTATCCCTATTTACATGTGTGATATCCTGGTACAATATTAAACAAGGTCTACTATTTTCAGTAACATCTAGACCATGTTTACAATATTCCTTATTCATACTATAGACACTGAAGCACAGTATGGGTTGTGACATATAAAAGCAGCAACAACACTAGGTAAGTAAATTTCTGACACAAAGAAAAACTCCATTTTAGACAAAATAGTTCATCTTTAATAGTCTGGCATGAATAGTTTTTAAAAACAACAAACTAACTAGTAATAAACAATAGGGAAAGAAATTCATTTCTTGAAGAAAACAGATTTAAATTAGCAGCCTAATACTATACTGAAAGACTCTTGGCATATACAAAAAAGTATCCCTTTTTAAGATAAAGTCATGCAACTTCACTGAATTCTGTGACTTGAATAAGAAAACAGACCATAAAAGACTCGATAAAGTAAAAGCAATGACCAAAAACAAATCAACACAGTTGTCACTATTCATAAAAAACAATGATATGTAAATAAGTATGACTTGCTTTGACAATCTTTATACCAGATCTCACAGCATGTCAATATTACCTGTCTGGGTAAAAGCCCCAGTGCACTAAAACCTGCTTGTCTTTTCTCATCACTGGTCTCAACCATTCTTCTGAAAGGGAAAAAGAAAAACTTTAGTCAAACTACAAAATAATTGACCAAACTATTACTTTTATCTTTAATTTTTACTAAGACTTTTTAGTTTGCTAATGAGGAGGAAAAAAACATTTAAAATGTTTTATTGGGAAATGTCACAGTTTTCCAGACTTTCTAGATTTCAGGTTTATTACCCACCACTCTTGAAAAATGTCAGATTATAGGGAAATGTCACTGTTTTTCAGACTTTCTAGATTCTAGGTTTATTACTCACCACTCTTGAAAAAACCAACCATCCACTGCAATAAAATACTATCTTCACATTTGCCTGCCTGTCTCCTATCCCACTGACCCAAATCACAATCACCCTATTATTTAATTTAATGCTTCATTTCCCATGCAGAACCTCTCATCCCTTTTTCTGTGAGGATTTGCAAAGACTACATATCTATCAAGATGTACATCATGCTTCATCTCCATGATAACTATTTTATTAACTACTCTGTTTCCTCCAGATTCACTTCTCTGATGTCCTATACACTCTACAGTGCTACATCAAAGTTTTGTCCCATAATACTAGTTTTAGTATTCTTTACTTGCCTCATACCTATTAGTTTAGCCCTTCCAACAAGAATGCAAACAATAGGATCACATACTGTGGCTATTTTTCCTTCAGGTATCCTTTCCAAAGATAGATACAAATCTTACAATGAAATGATTCTTATTGACCCCAGGAGTTCAAGATCAGTCTGGGCAACACATAGACCTTGTCTCTACAAAAAATAAAAATAAAAAATAAGCCGGGTGTGGTGGTACA
The DNA here is from genome assembly GCA_963574415.1 of Tarsius wallacei. NCBI lineage: Eukaryota > Metazoa > Chordata > Mammalia > Primates > Tarsiidae > Tarsius > Tarsius wallacei. The sequence continues at coordinate 7,473 of CAUYQG010018326.1, forward strand.
CATCTGTAGTCATAGCTGTTTGGGAGGCTGAAGCAGAAGGATCACCTGAGCCCAGGAGATTGAGACTGTGGTGAGCTGTGATCATGACAGTGTATGACAGAGTGAGACTTCAGCTAAAAAAAAACAGTGAAAAGGAAAGAATCAGGCCCTGATCTTTAACCTGATATCTCACATGGCAAAGGAAAAGATGAGGCCAGTGGACCTTTTAAGCTCACTATATAAACTGGTCCTGTCAGAGTGTCTTGGCTCTCTAGTAAAAGTTGCCTTTTAGAGTACTGATTCTATCTTCAAAGAGTGTGCAACCTTATGAGAATAAAAAAGAAAGAAAGAAAGAATATCCATCTTAATCACAGCTGACTTTGATAAAAGAAATGCTGGTACTTATTGTCTTCAAAAAAATTCCAGGTTAGGCACGGTGGCTCATGTCTATAATCCTAGCACTCTGGGAGGCAGAGGCAAAGAATTGCCTGAGCCCAGGAGTTCGAGATTAGCCTGGGCAACACGGCAAGACTTTGTATCTACAATTTTAAAAAATCAAAAAAATGAGTCAGGCATGATGGTGTGTGCCTGTAGTCCCAGCTACTTGGAAGGTTGAGACAGACTGCCTGAGTGCAGCAAGTCAAGGCTACAGTAGCCAAAGTCGTGCCACTGCACCCCAGCCTAGGCAACAGAGTAAGACTCTGACTCAAAAAAACACAAAATAAAATTCCAATTGCAGAGAAAACTAAAAGTATAAAGGAAGTAAACTCACACTCACTCTAGATATTCTAAATTTTTACCCAAGAATTTAATGTATAGTGAAATGACTGGGTGACAACAGAAAAAGGCCAACACCTCTAAAAGAAAAATGTATTACTTGTATTTCCCAAGCAGAAGTGAAACAACACACCACACAGGACCACAAGAGAAGCATCAAAATGGTCAAGAAACTGAGGAAAGAGGGAAGCGGAAGCTGAAGCCGAAGCCGAAGCCGAAGATGAAGCCGAAGCCTGTACTGGGGTTTCCATGCGAAAGGCAAGACAGATGGCCTAGTTAGAATAACACTGGGTAACAATGGGGTAAAGAGGTTGTCTCTGTCTACCTGATACCTGGCCCTAGGATGATGTAGAAAATGAGAATTACTGACTTGGTTTTTTTAAAGTTAGAGAAGATGATTGGGAACAAATATACTCAGATTGGTCAATATGAATATGAAAGATGTGCTCCTAGGCAAGTTTTGCCTTAGGAATTAGCTAGCCCCAAAAAGGGTAATCTCTCCCTAGATCCCCAAATGTCAGAGAAACAAGACTATAGGAAATTAGAAATTAGAAAACAGTAATTTAGGTCAGGCATAGTGGCTCACGTCTATAATACCAGCACCTCGGGAGGCCGTGATGAGAGGAGTACCTGAGCCCAGGAGTTTTGAGACCAGCCTGGGCAACATGGCAAGATACCGTCTCTACAAAAAATAAATTAAAAAATGAGCCAGACATGGTAGCAAATAACTGGAGACCCAGCTACTTAGAAGGCTGAGATAGAGGGATCACCTGAGCCCAGCAGGTTGAGGCTGCGGTCACTGTGATCAGGTCACTGCACTCCATCCTAAGCAGAGTGAGACTCTGACTCAAACCAAAAACAAAAACAAACAATCAAGCAAAAAATAATAATTTGTGAATAGTACAAAATTGCTAAGAATTGGAATGTTCATAACATAAAGAAAAAATAAATGTCTGAGGTGATAGATATCCCAACCCGATTTGGTCATTACACATGAATCAAAATATCACATCTATATCAAAAATATGTGCAAACAATATATATCAATAAAATAATTATTTTTAATTTTAAATAAACTAGCTAGACACAGTAGCTCATGCCTGTAATCTTAAAATTTGGGGAGGCTGAGGTGGAAGACTGCTTGAGGCCAGGAGGTCGAGGCTGCAGTGAGCTATGACTGCATCACCACACTCCACACAAGACCCTGTTTCAAATTTAAAACAAACAAACCGGGCACGATAGCTCACGCCTGTAATCCTCCCGCTTTGGGAGGTAGAGGCGAGAGGATTGCCTGAGCCTACAGGTTCAAGACCAGCCTGGGCAATGTGGCTAGACGGTGTCTCTACAATAATTTTAAAAATTAGCAGGGCGTGGTGACACACGCCTGTAGGTGCAGCTACTTGGAAAGCTGAAGCAGAAGCATTGCCTTAACCCAGCAGGTTGAGGCTGTGGTGGCCATGAGCACAGCACTGCACCCCAGCCTGGGTGACAGAGTGAAACTCCGACTCAGAAAGAATAATAATAAAAAATGATATATGTAAATAAATCAGTAAGAATTAATACCAACCTTCTCAAACTATTTCTAAAAACCAAAGAGCAGAGAACACTTCCAAACTCATATTATGAGGTCAAGCATTACCGATACCAAAATTCAGATAAAGACACAGGATGAACATCTCAAAATCCAAAATACAAAATGCTTCAAAATTCAAAACTTTTGTGTGACAACATGGCACTCAGAAGAAAGGCACATCTAAGCATTTCAGATTTCAGATTTGGGAGACTCAACACCTGTAAGTAAGTCATATGATGCACAGGTCCCACAATCCGAAAAACCCAACATCCAAAATACTTCTTTCTGATCCTAAGCATTCTAGACCAGGATACTCAACCCGTACCACTACAAGAAAATTACAGAGTAATATCACTGATGAACACTGATGCAAAAAGCCTCAATAAAACACTACCAAACTGAATACAACAATACATAGAAAGATTATTCACCATGACCAAGTGGGATTTATTCCTGGACTGCTAGGATAGTTCAACACATGAAAATCAATCAGTGTAATATACTGCCATTAACAGAATGAAAGGACAAAAGCCACATGATCATTTTAACTGATACAGAAAAAGCATGACAAAATTTAATAGCCTTTCATGATAAAAACACACAACAAACTAGGAATATAAGAAAAGTACCTCAACCCAATAGAGGCCGACAACTAGCATCCCACTCAATAGTAAAAAGCTGACAGTTTCCCTTTAAGATATGGAACAAAGCAAAAATGCCATATTTTACCACTTCCACTCAATAAAGTACTGGAAGTGCTAGCCAGAGGAGCTAGGCAAGAAAAAGAAAAAAGAGGCATCCAAGACGAAAGGGAAAAATTAAAATTATCTCTATTCACAGATGAAATAATCTTACATTGGATGCAGTGGCTCATCATGCCTGTAATACCAGCACTTTGGGAGGTTGAAGTAAGAGGACTGCCTGAGCCCAGGAATTCAAGACCAGCCTGGGTAACATGGTAAGATCACATCTCTACAGTAATTTTTTTTTTTTAAATAGCCATGTGTGATGGCACATGCTTGTAGTCCCAGCTACTTGAAAGACTGAGAAGGAAGAATTGTCTGAGCACAGAAGGTAGAGGCTATGGTAGTGATGATCGTGCCACTTGTACTCCAGCCTGGGCGACAGAGTAAGACTCGAATTCAAAAATCATCATCATCTTACATGTAGAAAACCCTGATTCTAAACAAAAATATTTTAGGGCTTATGGATGAATTCAGCTTTAAGTTGTAAAATACAGATCAACATGTAAAAATTATTTGCCTTTCTATACACTGACAATGAAGAATCTAAAAAAAAAATTTTTTTTAAATCTCATTTATAATGCCATCAAAATAGGGAGGCCGAGGTGAGGGGATTGTCTGAGCCCATGGGTTCAAGAACAGCCTGGGCAACTAGGTGAGACCTCATCTCTACAAAAAAATCAAAAAATTAGCCGGGCGTGGTAGCGCACGCCTGTAGTTCCGGCTACTTGGAAGGCTGAGGCAGAAGGATCAACTGCCTGAGCCCAGCAGGTTGACACTGGGGTGGCCATAAGCATGCCACTGCACTCCAGCCTGGGCTACAGAGTGAGACTCCAACTCAAAAATAATAATAACAATACCAACAAAAATAATAAAACATATAGGAATAAACTCATCTACAGATTCCAATGCAATCCCTATCAAAATCCCAATGGTATGTTTTGCAGAGAGAGAATTTTAAAAACCCTAAAATTCACATGGCATCTCAAAGGATCACAAATAGTAAAAACAATCTTGAGAAGAGGGAAAAAAAGATGAAGGTTCTTGATGTCAAAACATATTACAAAATGACAGTAATCAAAACAGAATAGTGTTGTCATAAAGACAAACATCTAGACCAATGGAACAGAAGAGCTTCTTAAATGCAAACGGCAGGAGGGCAATTAAATTATATATATATATATATATATATATAGATGTGTTTAAAAAGAAAAAATATGTATGGTCAAATGATCTTCAATGAGAAGGTTTCACAATGGAAAAAGACAGTTTCTTCCCAAATTATGTTGAGAAACCAAATACCACACGCAAAAGACTAAAACTGCACCCTTAGTTTACACCATATACAAAAATTAACTCAAAAAGAATTCAAGAACTAAACTTAAGACTTAAAACTGTAATATTCCTGGAGGAAAACAGTTATCCCCTATGCCCAAGCTTCATGACACTGAATTTAAGAATAATTTCAAAGATATAACATGAAAAGCACAGGGAACAAAAACAAAGAGAGACAAATGGGACTATATCAAACACAAAAATTTCTGCCCAGAAAACAAACAATAAACTGAGTGAAAAGAAAACCTATGGAATGGGAAAATATATTAACAATAATATACTGGATAAATGTTTAATATCTAGACTATAAAAAGAGCTTCTAAAACTCAACAACAACAAAAAATTTTTTAACTGACAAAAAATGTGAATAGATATTTCTCCAAAAAAGATATACAAATGACCAAAATGCTTATGAAAAGATGTTCAACATCACTAATCATCAGGGAAATGCAAATCAAAACCACAATGAGATATGAGCTATCTGTTAGGATGGTCACTATCAAAAAAACAGAAAATGACAAGTGTTGGCAAAAATGCAGACCAAGTGGAACCCTTGTGCACTGCTGGTGAGTATGCAAAATGATGCAACAACTATGAAAAACAGTGTAAGTTCCTCAAAAAAATAAAAATAGAATTACCATATGATACAACAATATCACTTCTGGGTATATACCCAAAAGAACTGAGGGTAAGACCTGAAGAGATATTTACACACCCATCTTCATTACAGCATTATGAATGACTGAAAAAATGGGACATACACATGCAATGAAATCCAGGCACATACTATGACACAGATGAACCTTAAGGACATTGTGCTAAGTAAAATAAACAAGTGACAAAAATACAAATATTGAATGATTCCACTTATATTAGGTATCTAAAGTAGTCAAATGCTTAGAAACCAAAAAGTAGAATCGTGGTTAAAGGGGCTAGAGGGAGAAGGGTAAGAGGAGACGTTGTTCAATGAGTAGAGTATCAGCTTTGCAAGATGTAAAAGTTTTAGAGATCTGTAGAGATTTGTTGCAGAACAAGAAACATATACTTAACACTATTAGACTGTAAATCTAAAAATGGTCACGAAGAAGGCTGGGCATGGTGGTTCACGCCTGTAATCCCAGTACTTTGGGAGGCTGAGGCGGGAGGATTGCTTGAGCCTAGGAATTCAAGACCAGCCTGTACAACTAAGCGAGACTCCGTCTCTACTAAAAAATCAAAAAATTAGCTGGGTGTGGTAGCACACACCTGTAGTCCAAGGTACTCAGGAGGCTAAGACAGGAGATTACTTGAGTCTAGTAAGTTGTGAGCCAGGATTGTGCAACTGCACTCCAGCCTGGGCAACAGAGTAAGACCTTGTCTCAAAAAAAAAAAAAGGAAAAAGGGAACTTCTAACACATGCTATCACATGGATGAACCTTGAAGACATTGTACTAAGTAAAACAAACCAGTCAAAAAAGACAAACACTGTATGATTCCACTTATGAAGTATCTAGGGTAGTCAATTAAGAGACATCCTCCAAGGACAATCATTCTACTTCAGTATCAAATAATTTCACTACTCTAGGTATGTAATGTGTTGAAATTACCTTTATAATGACTGAATACTATCCCACAGTATGTGTATATCACATTTTGTGCATCTATTCATACAAATAATTTATTCTGAGTTAGACTTAGCCGTTTTCCTCACCTAATTTTTATTTATATATAAATATATATATAAATATATACATATATATACACACACACTTTTTTGTTTTTTTAAAAGAGACGAGGTCTCACTAGTTGCCCAGACTGGAGTGCAATAGCTATTCAAAGACATAATCATCACACAATTAAGCCTCAAACTGGTGACCTCAAGCTATCCTCCCACCTCAGGCTCCTGAATAGCTGAGCCTACAGGTACAACCATCATACCAGATTTAATTACCTTATTAGTATCTTTTTTTTTTGAGTTGGAGTCTCACTGTCACCTAGACTGGAGTGCAGTGGCCGCTCCCGGCCACTGCACCCTCGACCTGCTGGGCTCCGGTGATCCTTCCGCCTCAGCTTTCCAAGTAGCTGGAACTACAGGCACGCACTACCACGCCCAGCTAATTTTTTTTTTTTTATTGTAGAGATGAGGTCTCGCCAAGTTGCCCCGGTGGGTCTCGAACCCGTGGGCTCAGGCAATCCACTCACCTCAGCCTCCCAAAGCACGGGATTACAAGCTGAGCCATCGAGCCTGGCTATTAGTCTCTTTTTAAGAAGCATTTCTGACATTGCTGCGCATCTATTAATGTATAGTTTCTAAGTCATTAATTTTTGCTGTTTATTATTTACTTCCTTTTCCCTTTAAGTTTATTTGCTGTAATTTTCCTAATTTCTTGAGAAAGTTATTTACTGATTTCCAGCCTTTATTATTTCCTAATACTTGCATTTAAAGCTATAAATGTCCCCCTTGGTATAGCTTCTACTGTATCTTACAAAACTTAACACTGTTGTACTGTATTATTTATTTTATTATTATTTACTTCCAAAGGTTTTCATCCTTTTTTTAATTAAAAAAAAAAAATAGAGGGCCAGGCACAATGACTCACATCTGTAATCTCAGAACTTTGGGAGGCTGAGGCAGGACTGCTTGAACCCAGGAGTCCAAACCAGCCTGGACAACATAGTGAAACCTCATCTCTTATTTTTTAAAAAAATGTAAAAGTTAGTAGAACATGGTGGTGTGTACCCATAGTCCCAGATCCTTAGAAGACTGAGGTGTAAGGCTCACCTGAGCCAAGGAGGTCAAAGTTGCAGTGAGCCATGATCCTGACACCGCACACCAGCCTCAGCAAGAGCAAGACTTCAACTCAAAAAAAAAGTAGTGTCTCGCACTGTCATCCAGGCATCACACAGTGGCGCAATCACAGCTAACTGTAACCTCAAACTCCTGGGTTCAAGCAAGTCTCCTGTCTTAGCCTCCTGTGTAGCTAGAGGATTACGGCACATGACACCATGCCCAACTAAACATTTTTTTGGGAGAGATGGGATCTCACCCCGTTGCCTAGGCTGGTCTCAAATTCCTGGCCTCAAGCAATCTTTCCACCTTGGCCTCCCAAAGCACTGAGATTACAAGCTTAAGCAACCTTGAAAGCCAATTTTCAAGTAAATAGGGATTATCTTGTTTTTGTTACTGACTTCTACCATAAGTGTACTGGTCAGGACAAAACACTCAGTACGGGGATAATCAGCTCCTCAAATCTGATATAATTTGGTTTCTCATGTAGATGACCCAGAGGGATATGTTACACTTATCCAAAGACTTGATTGTGACAATCTATAAAAAATCTGTTTCCCACTCTAAAGTAATTAGATTATATTATATTTTCCAATTCAGTTCTTTAAAAGAATGGTTAGCACAAGTCAGTTTCTACAGATCTGACCAACTGGCCACTGAGAAAATCAACTTTTAGAATAGGAGAGCTGAAGATCAGAAACTAAAGCACTATAAATTCACTAAACAAATGTCCTGCCATTGGGCGCTGTTTAGACAGCCAGTGAACTATTTTCTTCCCCAGAGATGTCCCTCTGTCTTAAAGTGTTTCAAAATTTTCAGAACACGAAAACTACAGCAAACAGGCCGGGTTCGGTGGCTCAGCCTGTAATCCCAGCACTTTGGGAGGCTGAAGTGGGTGGATTGCCTGTGCCCGCAGATTCGAGACCCACCCGGGCAACTTTGGGTGGCTCCTGAAAATTAGCCGGGCGTGGTAGCGCACGCCTGTAGTTCCAGCTACTTGGAAGGCTGAGGCAGAAGGATTGCGGGAGCCCAGCAGGTTGAGGCTGTGGTGGCCAGGAACATGCCACTGCACTCCAGACTGGGCGACAGAGTGAGACTCCAACTCAAAATATATATATAGCAAACATTAACAAGATTGATTACCAACAACAACAAAAATAGAAGTCTAATAAATATAAAATTGGGCAGACCAAAATTAGTTTGGTTAGCCCAATTAAGCAGAAAAAAAAAACCAGGGGTAGAAAAAAATGTTCATTACAGAAACTATATATTTAAATAACCTATGGTATTTAATAACAGTCTCTTTTTAAAAGCTAGTTATTCTGTATTGGCTGATAAGACAAAAAAAATCCATATTGTATGATGTATGACTTTATCAGTTCACAACCAAATACTAACTTACCATCCTCTTGTGAGGAAGAATATGGATAAATGTGATGGGAAGCTTTTGACTTTTCATCAGTAAATGTTCCCTGGAAAATAAATAAATAACATAAAAATAAAATTCATGGCAAACTACCTATGCGATGCCAGATATAAATTCCATTTAAATTATAAAAGCATTATTTTGCTTGTATTATGAAACTGCAATATACTTAATATTTTTAGCCAAGTAAAGGAGTACTGATTAACAACAAAAAAAAAGTGTTTATACAGTTTTTACTGGTGTACAGAAAAATAATTCAAGTATCTCTTAGCTAATTATATGTTAATGGCTGCTGACTGGGTATCCAAATCAGCAAAATGGGTACCTCTAATTCTTAAAATTACTCCAAAGTTACCACAAATTATCACCATTATTTGAAACAAATCAGTACAGACTTATGGCCTTGAGCCATAAGCTAGGGCTACATACAGGTATACCTCAGAGATATTGCAAGTTCATTTATAAGCCTCCACAATGAAGTGAATATCACAACAAAAGGAGTCACACAAATTTTCTGGTTTCCTAGAGCATACAAAAGTTATGTTTATGCTATACAGTGGTCTATTAAAGTGTGCAGCAATCTTAAAAACAATGTACATATCTTAATTTTAAAATACTTTCTTGCTTTAAAAAATGCTAACAAGCCGGGCTTGGTGGCTCAGCCTGTAATCCCGCGCCTTGGGAGGCTGAGGTGAGTGAATTGCCTGAGCCCACGGGTTCAAGACCCACCTGGGCAACTTGGTAAGACCTCATCTCTACAATAAATCAAAAAAAAAAATTAGCCGGGCGTGGTAGCGCGCGCCTGTAGTTCCAGCTACTTGGAAGGCTGAGGCGGAAGGATCGCCGGGGCCCAGCGGGTCGAGGCTGCAGCAGCCAGGAGCGGCCACTGCACTCCAGTCTGGGCGACAGAGTGAG
>CAUYQG010018335.1:0-44359 GCA_963574415.1 Tarsius wallacei
GTTCCAGCTACTTGGAAGGCTGAGGCGGAAGGATCGCCGGAGCCCAGCAGGTCGAGGCTGCGGTGGCCGGGAGCGGCCACTGCACTCCAGTCTGGGCGACAGAGTGAGACTCCAACTCAAAAATAAAAAATAAAAATAAAAATAAAAAATAAAAAATGACTCCTCCAAGATAATTTGTAATTGCTTGCTCTCCAGAAGTGACAGTATACAAATGTTGTGGACTGATTTTGGTAATTATCCTTTCCTCTATATATCTTAATCCTACCAGGTCAGTTTCAGACATTGATCATGATTGTGGCAGGTGACCAAATAATGAAAGAAGTGCAAATTGGATTTGGAAATGGAAGAGTTGGCATAAACTAAATCATCAAGTTTTTTCCCCCCAAATAATAAGACTCCCAAATGCTATAAATATTTTTCTTTATAGCTTGCTCTATTAATAAAAATCAAAGTAAATTAGCTTTTGATGGATTTTATATTATTCCATTCTAGCGGGCTCCCCACTGCCAAAAACAACAGAAAGCATTATCTATGAAACATGCGTTATCCAGGAAAGTTAAAATACACAAAGGTATGCATTTTTATTGAAGAGCAAAGTTTTGCCAAAGATAAGTACATATACAAGGCACTTCACATTAAAAAGAAGATATTATTTATATTTTGAGAATATTCTTTTAAATTAAAAATTAATTAAAAAATAAATTTAAAATGCTGAGGTCATCTATGGTTTGATCTTAGGAGATATGATCATTATTTATACTACAAGTAAAAAGAATTTATATTTAAGCAATGGCTTAGGTTAGAAAAAAGTAGAAGAAATTCACTAAATTTTAACAGGGATGCTTGAGCCTTTTTAGTAAATATAGAATACTGAGGGATCAAGCACAATATATGAATGCCCTTTTGTTCACCCTTCAGAGTGCATTTAATGCTATTTTAAAAATTCTATATGTGTAAGCACTTTGTAGAATTTGTAAAGCTTATATTGAAAACTGCCCCCATGTAAACAGCTGGCATTTAGACTTTTTTTTTTTAAAGAATAAGGCACAATTTACAGTTTTTTTGTTGTTGTTGTTGTTTTTTAATGAAAACTCCTTATAAAAGCTTGTGAGGATATTAGTTTCCTTCCTTTTGTAACTCATGGAGTTCTCTAACATAAAAATATATAATAATGAGAAATACAATTCCAATATGAAAGAAAATGTTAATATGAGACTATCATTTAAAGTGTGCTTAACATGTCTTTAAACTATGTTTGTATTTTTTAAAATATTTATTGTCTTTTGTTACTTGTGTCAATGTTTTTGTTCCAAAATTGTCTACATTTTGACAGGCATGTTCCAAGCTTATTTTTCCTTCAAGTCTTGTTATTTTTAAGTACATAATTTTGCAGAACATAATATTGTTGGGGAATGCATATATTGTGTTAATGCCTAGCAAGCTATATTTAGTAGGTTGCCTGGAATTTTAAGTTGATCAATAAATATTTGGCGAATGAAAAAAGATGTGTCTCCAATTCAGTGGATCTCAAATTTTAGTGTGCATCAGAATTAACAGAAAGTCTTAATTAAGATACAAATTGTCAGAGTCATCTCCCAGAGTTTTCTGATTTAGCTGGTCTTTGATGGAGTTCAGCAACTTATAATTCAAGTTTCCAGGTAATGAGGTAGCTGATGATCTGGGGGAGGGTGGGTTTGGGAGTCACATTTTAGAACTGCTCTAAACCAACTGTTTATTGATTAAACTCTCTAAGTTTGGCTCAGTGTAGAAGCTAAAAGATTGTGAGTCAGTATAAAGCAAGATGACAGAACACATTCTCCTATTTAGAGTCTCTAGAGATATGCTTGGAAATTAAAAAAAAAAAATAACAAAGTATTGTCAAATCATAAGCTCACTCATTGCAAACATTTTCTTCAAAATAAACATAAAATGCAACACTTTATTAAAGTAAAAGTATCTTTACTATTAATATACAAATGGTGAAGTGTGACAAGTTTGATATACCGTAAGCCATACTTTCAATGTCTCTCATAAATACAAAACTTCAACATTTGCAGTATAATTTTTACAGTTTAGACATATATATATATACAGCATTTCATAGGGACATACCATATTGAAACAATAAAAAAAACTTTGTGATAGCTAACTTAAGAATATAGAATTTGAATGGAATATATAAGTTAAAGAAAATAAAGGAGTATGTTTTAATGCATACTGAGCACAGCATATAATTCACATACCAAAAAAAAAATGTTTTTTAAACTTTTATTTCTAAGTTCACATATTTCTAACAGGGTTTAGAGGCAAATACTAAACCATAAATATTTCTTTAAAAGTTGGAACAAATAAGTTTGTTTTTAACAATACCATTCATTTCATAGTATGCATGTTGTAACTGAAAAATTCTATTTGCAAAATTGAATCATAGGTCCTAGCTTTGTTAACTTTCTCCTCTGGATTTCAGTAGATTTTCTTCTTTGCATTAGTGTAATTGGCCATAATTTTTATCTAGGCAATGTTGCTAGTCCCTAGTCAAACACTTCTCAAAATCTGGTCCTTACTTATTCCAAATGTAGCAGTTCAGTTTGCCTTTCTGGCTCCTTGCATTTCTTGTTTCTCTACTCTCCTATGTCTGGTAGTGATTTGAAATTCTCCAACAGTGATTGTTTTGATTACTCTTTTCCATGGGAAGATAAAAGCAGATTCCAAAAGATACGTGTTTTCATTTCAGAAAATAAATTGAATTTACATGGGCAATATTTATGAACATTGTGTAGCCAGAATCTCAAATATTGTATAAAAAGAAAATTCAATTCAAAGAGGTATACCAAATAATGTATTTATTGATAAAATCCTAAAGTGAGTAATAAACTATTTTCCTAAGAATAAATGTGTTATCAAATAAATATTTACCATTATATATAATATAAAAGTCTTTGCCTTTTATGTGAGGGAAAATAATTAATCTATTAGCATTCTTGTATAATTTTTTAATAGCTGCATCTGCATGGGTAAATGCAAATTTTTAAAAAAAGAAAGATGGGAACTGAATGAAAATTCTTTGTTCAGCGAGTACTATGTCTGAGTTCTTTTATAAATTTCTCATTTACACATTTTTTCATCTCAAAACATTATTAAGCCCATGAATAGAAGACTTTCTTTAAAAATTTCCATTTTAGGATTGAAGTATTTCAATTCTGTGATCACCCACAATTTAATTTTTATTTGTCAATACATCCATATGCACTTTCATTTATGGAGACTATGTATCAATGTTTCAAAGGTTAATATGCAGATACAAATATTTTCTCTCTAAAGATAAACGTTGCTAACAATCTTATTTAAAAAAAATATTTTCACCTGCTCATAAAGCTTGTTGAACAAGCCCTCCAGACATGATTATGAAAAAGAACTTTATGGGGGATTTAAGTTTAACATTTACCTTATTCTCCATGAAAAATAACTTTGCAAATTGAATAAATAATTATAATATGTTATTCCAATATTTCTTAAATTAAGAAATAACATTACTTATATCATTTTTTTTCAAAGACATTTTCATCAGTGATTATCTTATCATCAACAATAAGGACTGATTTATGATTCCAAATCAAATATATCAATAGGAATAATGAAAATCCAAGAGACACCATAGTAATTTGCTCAACTTTTAAAAGTCATCTGTTGTCTTTATCTTACGACTGATAAAAATTCCATTTCAACAATGTCTAGAATGTATTTAGTGTTTAGAAAAAAAAATTCAGAACAAATTAAGAATATTTCATGTGTATGTATAAAAGAATTGTCTGTCATGAGCTAGAATGAATTACACAGTATTATTTGTTATTTTTAGAGTTTCTATTCATGGTAAAGTAGCTTAAGTTGAGCTTATTCACTAAAACAAGCAGTATCATTTGAGTGTCTCATATATGAGTGAAACATATCAGTAATGTTGGTAACTCTAGTTTTTTGTCTTTTCATAAAGCAGTATCATGCTAATTCAAAGGCACAAATATACCTTAATTATTAAAAGTAAAAAGCATAAAATAAAGATGTGATTATAAAGCTACAATTAATTGTTGGCACACAAATAAATAATTTGATTAATAAAATCTATTTATATAAATATTTAATTCAAAAACTAAGGTTCATATGAAGTTTGCTGGATATAATAGCCTTTGCAAGTGCTTTTATAAGTATTAATATTAAAAATAAAGGAAAACTTAAGAAACATTGAATTAATATTGGACATTAGTATCAATAGAATGGCAATATGTCTTACCCCACACAAAAAATAAATAAATCCTTAGAAATTACAATTCTTAATTAAGTTCATTTGCAAATCATTGTATAATATGTTGGTACATTAATTTATGCCAGTTTTGAAAACAAAATATGTATTAAAATTCTGATATCACTTTTTCCTCTTATATGTTGTTGAATATAGATTGTCATTGCCTAATTGCACCTAACCTATCAAGAAATGCTAATGTTTTTGGTGATGTTGTTGCCTCTTGGTTTAAAGTAGCATAGGGTTCAGATTATTTTAACAGTACTTATAATCCATCAACCATTTTGACATTTTATACTAATACCTATGAATACTCTCAGAGAGTAAAAATAACATTTATACAGGTATATGCATATGTTTAGTCTAGAATAAAAATGAAGCAGGTTATTTCAGCTCTACTCATATTTTACAATTTACTATAAGCCATTTTTATTTGAAAACTTTTACAAATAGATTAATTTGGAGCATTCCATTGAAATACCAAAAGAAATATTTTATCACAGTATTGCCATGCTCCTGCATGACATAGATTTCAAGGACAAGAGTTAAGGACCACTCAGGCAACTGAAACAGTGAACTTGAAACAGTCTGTCTACAATGAGCTTCAGATTATCTGTTAATTTCAGTTTTTCACTCCACATGAGTGGCAGGAATTTTAAATATATATATATATATTTAATTCAATTTCTTTAGAAAGAAAATTCAAATAACTGAGAGAAACAAAATTCAAATAGAGAAAACACAAAAATATTTTGTTCTTTATTATGATTTCTCTGCTCTTGAAGTAAAGCGCAAATATAACAATAGTAAACATGCGAAATGACTTTCTCAGTCACCCTAATGTTTCACCATCATTAGTTTGAAACCATGTGGTGGATCCAGGAAAAATTTACATTCATGGCTATTGCTTCATGGACACTTTACTAAGCTTGTTTACTTTGCACAAACTAATTCAAGTATTTTAACAAGTTTTAGTACATTGGTACAAAACAAAACAAACAAAATAAAACACAGCAAAATAAAGCAAACCAGATAATCAGACAAACATAAACTAAATAGCAACAGTCAAATTTTTCAAAGACCAGTTGGATAATCAAGTTAGTTAAAATGACCTAACTGGTTTATTTGTTTAGACACTACTCAAATCCCTACATAGGCACAGGAATTCTGTTCTTTTCTTCAGAATATGCCAGACAGGATAGCAAGGAGAGATTCCTGCATTATAACCTTGCAATTTATGGCAAAGACCCTGTGGCAACTTGGTGCCTTAACATGCAGATAGTCATATTCTGTCCTGCTGACAGCCAGAAAAGTGAGGACTAGTATAAAATTAGTTAATTGTCTCTCCTTGGCTGACAGTTTCAAGCACTTTGTAAATAAAAAGTATTCAGGAGTGGCGTTAATATTACATTTAGTAATCATCAAATAATTTCTGTAGAGAAACACTCCCGAAGTAGGTCTCTCTGCGCTGTTAAAAATTTCTCCAACATTCTATTGGAATACATTACCCATCTAGTCAATATCTGAGCTATAACACCGCCTCAAACACCAAAGGTTCTGAATGTTTTGGGTCCTAAAGAAACCTTCGACTCTCTAGGTTAAGAAACCTGCTCCCAATTGGTATGTGTATTTATAATCA
This sequence comes from Tarsius wallacei, assembly GCA_963574415.1. Classification (NCBI taxonomy): domain Eukaryota; kingdom Metazoa; phylum Chordata; class Mammalia; order Primates; family Tarsiidae; genus Tarsius; species Tarsius wallacei. The sequence goes on from CAUYQG010018335.1 coordinate 5,934, forward strand.
TAAATATATTTTTTAAAACTTTACCTAAAACTTAAATTATTCTTCAGTCTTTTACCTCTGGGAGCTTGCATAGCTTGGAAGTTAATACTTGGAAGTATTTTATTCTGATATAAGTCCTAACAAGTGATATTAGAAAGCTTGTGTTGGATAGTTAAGGAATTTCTTCAACCAAAGTTGTTTATAAAAATCTTAAAATGACTTCTAGCTACAACATCTAGAATAAAAACACATAGTAACAATTCAGTTGTTTATCACGGACACATTCATGGCACATGAAATGTTAAATAATTTATTCTTAAATTTGCCAACCTTAAATTTTTAATTTTCCTTAGCCAATTACAATGAATGATGGATTTATAACACAGAAAAGATTAGTTTTTAAAAATTATCTAAAATTATGGACTAAAAAATGTATCTGAGGATATGATTTGAAGTGTCTGAACACTAATGACTTTATTGATAAATTATTTAAAAAATAAACGATAGTCACATATTCATAAATATATCAAGACACCATGTTGATATTGTTCCCATTTCAATTTATTTTATTTGAAGCTGAGGGCAGAAATCAGTATTTTTTTTCACTTGCAATACATTTATTTTTTTGTTTAATCCATTGTGAATGAATATGACATATATAAAGAGATAGAGATTTAGGGAGTCTTTCTAATCTAATTTTACATACAACTAATATTCTTCCAAATAGGTAACAGTTTTGATCTGACACTTTAATCTATCAAAAAAATCAATGTTGAAAACGCATTGAATCATAACTTGAAAAATGTTTTCCAAAATTCTTCTCAATTTTTAATAACTGCTAAAGATAACTGGCTTCTTCAAGCCCAGGTTCCCTGAAATTCCCCTGATAAAATGTGTAACCTTTGTTAAGTGCCTTCATCTTAAGCAGAAAGCCACTTTAAGAATCTATTTGCCCAAGACAGGATTCATAAACATGCAGGGCTTTCTTATACATGTAGCTCACAAAGCTTTTTTCCTAAACCCCTATTTATTAGAGGTTCAAATGTATTTGTTGGTGGTATGAAATGTAGTTCTTAAGAAATAGAGCACTTTAGCTAGATAATAAATTGCAGTACTTCAATCATGGAATCAAATTGAACACCCAAGAGTTGGTGCCAGTCAGGTTTCTAGACTGAAATTCTTAACAAAATTAACAACAATAACAACAAGAACAACAACAACAACAACAACAAAGGAAATGGACCATGGGCAGGAGTATCTGATCATATGTATATGTGTACAAGCTATTCCAAGCTAGAAGTTTCCCAAGAAATTAAGGTCAATGGAATAGTTTTGGTCATAGGGTCACTGCAATCCATATGCTCTTTGTAGTGTTGTTCAAGACGCTGTAATATGTTGTTACGCTTTGCTGTCATCTTCTTTTGACTGAATGATGTCATTAGAAACTTTAATTTCTATAGTTTCTGGATTTAGAACTTCTTTCCCATTTTCTTCTTTTAAAGGCAATTTTCTGAAAGAAATTTAAAAAATAATAAATTCATTTGTTGGGAGTTTTTAAAGAGATATATAATATTTAAATTACTATTTTGAAGACAAAATAATCTCGTCAAAAAATCTGTTAAAGTAATATCAGAGGCAATCCCTTCGGGTCCCCTCCCGCTGTGGGGGCTTTTCTGTCCTCAATAAATCCTGCTTTCTTACTTAAAAAATAAAATAAAATAAAGTAATATCAAATTCATAAAAATAATTGGCAATTGAATAAAGCAAGATTGTTTATTATACAAATGTAATAGCATGCAAAATGATGAATGAAAAATGTATTTGTAAATTTAGATACATCAAATTGGCCATGATAGGACGGCTTAGACTTGGTAAATAGTCACTGAAAATAAAAATATAATTAAGTGTATTGGAAGGTAAAAAGCAAATATATGTCAATGACATGATGTATTATTATTATTCATGTTTTTCAAGTAAAAACAATGTATTATTATTATTCATTGTTTTTTCAAGTAAAAACAATGAATAATTGTTGCCATATTCTGTTACATAAAATTTAGAAACCAGATACATTAGCAATATTCTTTGAAACTTAATGCAAATGAATATTTTTTAGGACGTTCTCATTTTTCATGTTTACCGTGTTTTCTTTTATTTATTTTCATTATTATTTTTCTTGTCATTTTATATCACTTCTGGGAACATTTTTTGATAGTTTTTAATAGCAAACTTTATTTCTTAACATTAAGACAGTTTCATAAATCTTATTTTGTCAGTGAATTATGCTTTTAATTTTTTAATCTAAAATTCTCAAATTCGATTGTTTATGATTATACCTTGTGACATGATTTTTCGGTGACTGATTTTTTTCTCCCTTGACAAAATTGTTTTCCTTACCAAGAAAATTTTGTTAGAAACACAATTCCAATTCACGTCTGTGACTTCAACCTCCCATTTTATGGAGAGGAAGTAGTTCCTCAGAGTTTTATCTGTAATTTATCATTTTTTTAATAAGAAGGGTAAACATTGTATTCTGAAGATCAAAGCTATCAGAACTATTCAGTCAAAAGTAAGTCATAGGCAGAAACTTGTAAGATCTGTTGCTGGGAAGGAGGAGGCATTGTACTAACAAGAGCATGCTCTTTATAACAGCACATTCACAAGTCTTCCTTTTTCCCATTCCCAAGTACTGAAAATATTGACAATAAAAGATTAGAAAAACAATGTTTCACTTTTAGCATCAAAATGCAGAAATTTTTAGAGTTCTGATAGTAGATTAGCATAAAGCTTAATATATCTCTTACAGAACTATATAATGAGTTTTTAATGAACCAATAAAACATTCTAATTCTTGGAAGATGTATTTCTGCATATATAATTTCTCACTACTTATGTTTATGCTAAATTGCCTTTAAAGATTACTGTTAATTATTTTATTTAATATTGTCTAGACAATATTTTTTATGGTTCAGATCTAGACTATTTATTAACTTACTTTTTTGTTCAAAATATAGCCCAATTCAAGGGAATTCTCTCAACTAGTCTCTATGCACACCAGTATAACAGCACGTTATTTGATAGACTAGATTGTGTTTTATTATGTAACACATCACTTCATTGAAAATACATCTGATTTCTGAAGGGGAGATTGTAGAACTCACCTCTAATACAGTTAACCTAAATTTAGAATGCAATATTCTTTAAATGCAATAATTAAAAACAGCCTGAGGGTTTATATAAAAATTTTTGCTATAGAGTAGTATTTTGTATGTGTCTATATATTAAGGATTTCAGTCTCTTCAGAGCAAATAAATGGGATTTCTGAAAAAAATTCACTGTTTTCAACTGTGACTTCCTTCTAAGTTAGATTTACAATGAGAAACCTAAGTTAGATTACGCTACAAGGGAATGTAAGCCATAAAGAAAAATAAATAATATTTGTTTTGAAAAATAATGAAAAGCACCTGATGAAGAGTAAAAAAGAGTATGATAACCATGATTTTGTTAGTATCACATACATCCACTAGAATACTACTGCTGTTACTTCTTAATAATGTCTTCACTTTGATTATTCTAATTTCTTTCCTTCTTTCTTTCTTTTTTTTTTTTTAGTTGGAGTCTCATTCTGTCGCCCAGGCTTGAGTGCAGTGGCACGCCGCTCAAGGTCACAACAGCTTTGACTTGCTGGGCTCAGGCTATTCTTCTGTCTCAGCCTTCTAAGTAGCTGGAACTACAGGCACGCACCACTATGCCTGGCTAATTTTTTTTTTTTTTTATTGTAGAGATGAGGTCTTGCCAACTAGCCCAGGCTGTTCTCGAACCTCTGGGCTCAGGCAATCCTCTCACCTAGGTCTCTCAAAGCGCTAGGATTATAGGTGTGAGTTACCGCACCCAACCCTTATTACTCTAATTTCTATGTACATAAATCTAGGCAATCATCTTTGCAGGTTTAGTTGAGATATCTACTAAAGTTTTAATAGAGCTATGAGGGACACAGAAATAAACTACACTGTCTTAAATGGAGACCAAGCATTATTTACTACATTGATATTAAAATTATAAAAAAACAGTATTTATTCCCCTTAACAAATATTATTTATTTAAAAAATAATCTTGGATATATTTCACTGCTATTAGTATTCAAAATTATGAATAATTTCCTGACTATTTTTATTTCAGTAAAAATACGTATTTTCAAAAATTTTGAAAGTAAAAGCATCACATTTTGAGAGTAAGACTAGTGTTGGAAAATTCAGCTCTGTAACATTAATTCGTTAATATATTTTTACATAAAATTATACATATGTGTTTTAACAATGGACTTTCTCTGACATTGAAGTTTTCATGAAAAATGTCTCAATAGAAAATGGATTGTAGATATTCACACATAATTTCATTGAAAAAGGAACAGCATAATTCTTTGAAAAATAATTATAATAAAATTTGTAAATATATAATACAAGTTATGATAATGTGTTATCACTTTACCCAAAATGATTTCAACATAAGTAAGCATTTCAAACTACATACTCAGGTTCTGTTAGTGGTGTGGTTTCATTTGGCTCATTTACTGGGCTCCCATCTTCATGATTAGTAATTCTTTCATCCTCTGTTCTCATCTCCACTATTGGTTCTTTTGACCCATCCTTCCTAGAAACATAAAGAAAAACATATTACCTGTGTAATGTAAAAATGAATGCATGGTTGAATGCAGTTTAAAATTGTCACCTGGTACTACCTCCCTCCAAATAAATACATCATGGCCAACTTTAAAAAACCACTATGAAAAATTTTTCCATTCAAATTTATCTCACCATATATTTTCACTAGGGAAAAAAAACCAGAAATTCCATCTTGTCTAGATATTTTTTTCTCATCAAAATTGTGTCAACTATTTAGAAAATTAGTTCAAAGTTTAAATCCTTTTGTACACTTTCTGTGTGGAAATAAATGAAAAATATTGTGTTAAATAATATTTATAGCATGGAATAGCTTTCTTTCCCCTAACTAGCAATACTTTAAAATATAAAAACATTTTAACAATAAAAAACACTTGAATAAAATGTTTTAAAATACTAAAATCATTTGAAATACAACAGAAATATTGTTTTATATTTCAAATTTTGGAAGACAAAATTTTTATGTGTTTTGTTTTAAATGTGGCCATCAATTTATATGAAAGATCTTAACCATAATACGATCACTGTCTTGAAATATGTACATTTTAAGAAAATAACTTTTAGAAGAAGAATCATTGTATTTCAGATAAATGAATTTTCATTTATCAATTCACATTTAAATGTCATCTTCATCAGATTTATAATATATGTATGTGTCATTTTTTATAACTGAGAGAAAAGTAGGAAGCTTACTGCAAAATTTCATGCCTCAAAAAGTAAACAACAACAAAAATTGAAAGGAAAGCTATTTGGTAATAATGAAGGATAACGTGAAATGGTACAGAAAAAAATAAAGAAGGGATGAGGACTTCCACTACTCAGGGACATAGTCTTATTTTACAATCTAGCAATTGTGCTTCTACACATCCAAATGAGTTGAAAATTTTTATCCATGCAATGATCTGCACATGAATGTTTATAGCAACTCTATAATTACTAAAAAATTGTAACCAACCAAGATTTTTTTCTATAGGAAAATTGATGAATAAGCTGTGGTACATTGATACAATTGGATAGTACTCATGATAATAAGAAATATGTTATCCAGTCATGAACATATACAGAAGAACTTTATTTTTTATTTATTTATTTATTTATTTATTTTGAGTTGGCGTCTCACTCCGTCGCCCAGACTGGAGTGCAGTGGCCGCTCCCGGCCACCGCAGCCTCGACCTGCTGGGCTCGGGCGATCCTTCCGCCTCAGCCTTCCGAGTAGCCGGAATTACAGGCGCGCACTACCACGCCCGGCTAATTTTGTTGATTTATTGTAGAGATGAGGTTTCGCCTGCCCAGGCGGGTCTCGAACCCGCCGGCTCAGGAAATCCACTCACCTCAGCCTCCCAAGGCGCGGGATTACAGGCTGAGCCACCGAGCCCGGCTCAGAAGAACTTTAATAGTTGCATTTACTTAAGGAAGTATGCCAGTCTGAAAAGACTACATGCTGTGTAATTCCAACTATATGACATTCTGGAAAACACAAATCTCTTAAGACGGTAATGAGACCAAAGATTACCAGGGATTAGAGTAAGTGAGGAATGAACAGGTATAGCATTTAGACCAGTGAAACTATCCAATGTTTTACTGTAATGATAGATATAGGAACAATGAAATTAACTCCTTAAAAAGCATGTAAACTAGGATTACATGCAAAGCAAAGCAAACAAACAAAAAAACCTACATTGACCCAAAGATTTAACATTTTTCTACCATTATTTTATCATACAGAATAGTTCACTGTTCTAAAAATCCTGTGTGCTATTTACCTCACCCTTTTCTCCAACACATACAACCACTGATCTTTTGCTGTCTGTATAGTTTTTCTTACACCAAAGTATCACATGGTTGGTACAATACGCAGCCTTTTCAAATAGGCTTCTATCACTTAGCACTAAACATCTAAGCGTCCTGCTGTCTATTCAAGGCTCAACAGCGCATACTTTTCAGTGCTGCGTGATATCCCATTGTTGAGATCTATTACAATTTATTCATTCATCGTTTGAGGCACATCTTAATTGCTGCAAAGTTTTGGCAATCACAAATCAAGCTACTGTAAACATCAATGTGCAGGTTTGGGTGACAGCATATATTTTCAGCTCCTTTGGGCAAAAATGCTAATGAGCTCAATTGCTGGAACGTAAGGTAAGAATGTGTTTATTTTTATAAAAAGCTGCCAAATTGTCTTCCAAATTGACTGTACCACTGCATTGTCATCAACAATAAATGAGTTTTTCTGTTACTCCACATTCTTTCCAACATGTGGTACTGTCAGTGTTTCGGATTTTGACCATTCTTATGAGTGTATAGAGGTACATTATCTCATTTTACTTTTTATATCACTACCAGCCTGGGCAACTTGGTGAGACTTCGTCTCTACAATAAATCACAAAAATTAGCCAGGTAGGCGTGGTGGCATGCACCTGTAGTTCTGACTACTTCAAAGGCTGAGGCAGAAGGATCGCCTAAGTCCAGCAAGTTGTGGCTGTGGTGGCCGTGAGTGTGCCACTGCGGTCCAGCCTGGGTGACAGAGTGAGACTCGAACTCAAGAAAAAAATTATATTGCTAATGATATAGGTTGTGAAACATTTTTTCAAATTTTTAGTTGCTATTTGTATATCTTCATTGGTGAGGTGAAGGTACCTTCTCTGTTAAAGTATTTGGTCCATTATCTAGTTTGGTTGTTCCTTTTCTTGTATTGAGTTTTAAGAATTATTTGTATATTTTGTATTACTCCTCTTTATCACATATGTCCTTGCAAGCATTTCCTTTCATCCTGTGTCTTGTCTTTATATTCTCTTAATGGTATCCTTTGAAAAGCATAAACTTTTAATTTTAATAAAGTCCAGCTTATAAATTATTTTGTTCATGGATTGTGCTTTTTGATGTTGAATCTAAAAAGTCATCACCAACCTTAAGGTAATTTTCTAGAAGTTTTATAGTTTTGCAATTTACACTTAGGTCAATGTTACATTTTGAGTTAATTTTTATGAAGGACACGATGCTTGTGTTGTGATACATTTTATTGACTATGGATTACAGTTGTTCCAGTACCATATGTTGAAAAGATAAACTTTTTTTCATAGTACTGCCTTTACTCTTTTGTCAAAAATCAGTTCAGTTGATTATACTTAAGTGGGTCTCTTTGTTGGTTTTTTATTTGGTTACATTAATTTATCTTTCCTTTAACTGGTATCACACTGTGGTAGCTTGTGGTAAATCTTGAAGTTGGATAGTGTCAGTCCTCCAACTTTGGTCTTCTCCTTTAATATTGTGTTGGCTATTGTGGGTCTTTTTGCCTCCCTATATATTTAACTTTAGAATCAGTTTTTCAATATCCATAAAATAACTTGTGATTTTGATCAAAATTTCACTGAATCTATATATCAAGTTGGGAAGAACTGATATCTTGATCATATTGAGTATTTCTATCCATAAACATGAAATATTTCTCCATTTATTTGGTTATTTTATTTTCTTTCATCAGTTATGCAGTTTTTCTCATATAGAGTCTATAATTATTATATTAGTTTTATACCTGAGTATTTCATCTTTGGGGATGCTACAAAAATAATTGTGTTCTTAATTTTAATTCCACCTGTACACTGTTGTTATATAGAAAAGTGATTGATCTGCACTTAACCTTTTATCCTGAAACCTTGCTGTAATCATTTATCAGATGTAGGAATTTTGTTGTCAACTCATTCAGATGTTTTACATGGACATTCATATTGCTCGCAAAGAAAATTTTAGAGTTTTATTTCTTCTATTCCAATCAGTACACTTTTTTTTCTTGTCTTGTTGCTTTAGCTAGTACTTCCAGTACAATGTTGAAAAGGAGTATTGAAAAGGGATAGTACTACTTTGCTTCCAATCTTAGTAGGACATCTTCTAGTTTGTTTACCAAAATGTTAATTATGATGTTTGCTATAGATTTTTAGATATTTATTACTAAGTTGAGAAAATTCTTCCCTATTCTTAGTCTACTGAGAACTTTTGTCATCAATGGCTATCAAATTTTTCAAATAATATTTCTGCATCTGTTAAAATGACTTTGTGATTTTTTTTTTGCCATGTTGATGTGATGGATTTACATTGATTTTTCAATATTGAATCAGACTTCCATATCTGGAATAAATCCTACTTGGTTATGGTGTATGTTTATTTATACAATGTTGAATTGCTATTATTTTGTTAAGGATGTTTGCATCAGTGTTCAAGGAAGATATTGGCATGTACTTTATTTGTTTTTGTTTTCTGTTTTAATGTCTTTGCCATTTGGATAATGCTGGTTTCATAGAATGAGTTGAAATGTATTCTCTCTTCTTCTATCTTTTGAAGCAAATCATAAAATATTGATCTAGCTTCTTTTTTAAATGTTTAGTAAAGTTTACCAGTAAATACATTGGGACCTGGTACTCACTGTTTTGTGAGATTATTAATTATGATTATATTTTTAATAGATATAGATCTATTACAAGTGTATATTTATTTTCTTGTGACTTTTAGCAGAAAATATCCTTCAAAGAATTGTATATTTCATTTTGGTTATCAAATTATCGGCACAGAATTGTACATGGTATTATTTTATCATGCTTTGGGTGACCATGCTAACTGTAGTGATGTTTCCTTCTTCAGTTCTGCTATTATTAATTCCCATTCTCTCTCTCTCTCTCTCTCTCTCTCTCTCTCTCTCTTTCTTGAATTAGCCTGAGTAGAGGTTTAACAATTTTGTTGATATTTTCAAAGAATCAGATATTAGTTTTATTGATTTTCTTTATTGATATCTTATTTTTAAATTCATTTGTATCTGGTCTAATATTTATCATTTGCCTTCTTCGGCTTTGTACTTAATCTCCTCTTTTTGCTTGTTTCCTCAGGTAGAAATTTAAATAATTTAATTTCAATATTTCCTATTGTCTAATAAGAAAATTTTCCTCTAAGCATTGCTTTTGACTCATCCCACAAAACTTGTTATGTTGCACTTTCATTTTAATATATTTTTAAATATTTTTAAAATTTCTCTTAAGATTTCTTATTTGAGTCATGTGTTATTTAAAAGTATGATGTTTAATCTTCAAGTACTTGGGGGTATTTTCTAGTTATCTTTCTTTTATTGATTTGTGCTATAATTCCATTGTGGTTTTACAACAAACATTGTATAATTCTTATTTTGTTAAATGCTTTAAGATATAAAGCACAGAATGTGATTTATCTTGGTGAATGTTCAATGTGAGCTTGAGAAAAGTGTGCATTCTTTTGTTATTGGGTGACTATGGATGTCAATTATATATAGTTGATTTATGTCCTTATTGGTTTTATATTAATTTCTCCTTTTTTAATCTTTTTTTTCATTTTTTTCTTCTTATTCTTTTTCTTTTTCTTTTTTTTCCAGTTGTTTTATTCTGTATGTTGGATCTGTCCATTTCTGATAGAGGAGTGTTTAAGTCTTCAAATATATAGTGAATTCATATATTTCTCTCTACATTTTATCAGGTTTTGCCTTAAATATTTTGAAACTCTGATGTTAGACACATGCATGTTAAAGATTGTTATATTTTCTTGGATAATTGACCTCATTATGATTATTTAACACCCCTTTACATTTATAATAATTTTCTTTGCTCTAAATTTGATACTGTATGTAATCAATATTCATAGTCCTGTTTTTTATTGATTAGTGTTACTTTAGTGTCTTTATTTATTTTTTTAAATCTAAATGTGCTTTTATATTTATTGTGGGTATTTTGTAGAACAAATACTTTTGGGTCTTATATCTTAATCTACCTGACAATATCTGACTTTTAATTGGTATATTTAAACCATTAATATTAAAAATAAATATCGATATCATTGGGTTAATATCTACTATATTTGCTGCTATTTATTTGTTGCCTTTATTTTTTTACTTTCATTTTTGCCTTTCACTATTTTTCTGCATTTTGTGACTTTAAGTAAATATTTTATATGATTTCATTTTCTATTTTTTCTTAGCATACCTGTTTCATTTTTTAAAATTGTTTTATTTAGTGTTGATATAGAATTTTGAATATACATTTACAACTAATCCAAGTTTACTCTTAAATAACACTGTACTGCTTCACAGGTAGCAAGAATTATGTAACAAGTTATTCCTAATTGTTCTCTTTCATTGATTATATAATTTTTGCCATTTATTTCTCTTATACATTTTGTTATTAATTTATACATATATAAAACACAGTGTGATTATAATTTTAACAAACTTATGTGTTAGATGATTAAGAATAATTTAAAAAATTGAAGTGTTTATTTCACATTCATAATTTCTTTCTCTGATTCACTTTCTTTAAAGATACCTTGGGGAAAGGACACTTCTACAAATGATGTTGGGCAGACTGGAAAATTGTATGCAGAAGAATGAAATTAGACTCCTATCCCTTATCATGTATAAAAATTAAATTAAGACGGATTAAAGACTCACACCTAAGACCCGAAATTATGAAACTACTAGAGCAAAACATTGAGAAAATGCTTTAGGTGATTGATCTTGGTGAAGCAAAAGTAGACAAATGGGATCATGTCAAGCTAAAAAACTTTTGCACAGAAAAGGAAACATTCAATAAAGTAAAGAGACAACCTATGAAATGGGAGAAAATATTTGCAAACTATTAAACTCTCAAGGAATTAATAATTATATTATATAAGTATCTCAACTCAGTAGCCAAAAAAAATAATAAATAAATAAATAAGCCAACTAAAACTAAGCAAGAGATTGGTAGATCTGAGTTTCTGGCATATATAATTTCTCATCTCTCTAAACACTTCTAAACATTTCTTGCAGGGCAATTCTATTGGCAACAGATTTCCTCTATATTTGTTTGTCTGAGGAACTCTTAATTTCTCCTTCATATTTGAATGACAATTTCACAGAAAACAAACTACTTGGTTGGAGGAGGGTTCTCTCTCAACATTTTTAATACTTCTTCACTCCACTTTCTTCTTACTTTCATAGCTTCGCAGAAAAAGGTGTAAATCTTATTTTTGCTCCTCTATCAATAAGGTGTTTTTATCTCTAGCTTATGTCAGGAGACATACACACACACATATATATATATATATATACATATATATATATATTTCAATCTATATTTGCACTTATTTATATAATTATATAAATTACATATAAAATGTATTATATATTATGATTACACATATATTATATACATATACATATTATAATTATACATAAAAGATTATTTCCTACAGTATGAATACAATGTGACCAGGTGAGATTTTTCTTTTTTCTTCTTTATTTTGGAATTTATTTAGATTGTTGTTATTTGAGATTTCTAGACTAGCTCTATGATTAGGTCATGAATCTGTAAATTTATGAATCTGTGCTTCTGTGGCTCAGCCTGTAATCCCAGCACAGGAGGCCAAAGTGAGAGGACTGCCTGATCCTGGGGGTTTGAGACCAGCTTGGGCAACTTGATGATACCTTGTCTCTAAAATAAATATCACACACACACACACACACACACACACACACACACCAGCCAGGCGAGGTGGCATGCATCTGCAGTTCCAGCTACTTGGAAGGTTCAAGTGGCAGGATCACCTAGGCCCAGCAGGTCAAGCCTGTGGTGGCTGTGAGTATGCCACTGCACTCCTGCCTGGGCAACAAGAGTGAAACTCCAACTCAGAAAAAATAAAAGTGCTTCTCAAGCTCTGTCCCAACTTTGGTAGGGCAGAGTGTTTAGAATGAGCTGGAGTTGGGCATTTACACAGGGAAGCCTAGTGCAAGGTTGTGTTGGTTACTTGCTTTGTGTCATTTAGGATCTGATGAAATCTCATCAAGTTAGACTTTGGTTAAGTAGTTTCTTCTGAGGGTAGACCTTACTAATAACAAAATGTTCTGATGTATTCAAAGCTGTTACTTTCCCTATTTCCAATTCCAAAATCATGAGGAAATTTTTCTCTAATATTCACTATAAGAACTTGGTTAAGCTCCTGAAGGTTAAATCCTCAAAAATATAATGTCTCCATATGACTGGGTCTCCCTGGAGTCTTCAAGTCACAGACTGGTCCACAGCAAGCCTCCAACAACTTGTCAATAACATTTTATTATTTTTTTCTTATCTCAGCACAAGTTCCCATAAAGTTTTCTGTTTGTAAGGGTCTGTTCTAATAAGTTGTGATTTTCTGAATTTGTTTCTCTGGCTTTCAATTTTGTGGATGGAAGTTTGCACTATAGCCTTGTTTTTCTTAAGAATTTAAGAAGAGTTGTTAATTTTCAATTTTTTTAGCTTTTCACTTTTTATTAGGAGGGAGTGATACCTTTGAATATTCTTGCCTGTTGGGCTGCAAACTGAGAGCGTTCATTATTTTTTCTATCAGCTTTATTCAGAAAAGACATATTTGATATTTTATACATTTATTTTATATTTATATTTGATATTTTATATATTTTATATATTTCTCCAGTTTTTGGACCAAATTATACTTTCTCTTACAGTAAAATCCTCTGTCTAGTTCCTCTGTCTGAACACACACACACACAGACACACACACACACACTTCTGCTGGTTAATTCTTAATTCTTAATTTTACATTTTACTTATTTTGTAACTTGCTTAGATAAGTATGCCTAGGTAAATTATTTTTTACATAGCATTTATAAGAAATAATACATTTATTCATTTATTTAACATTTTAAAATTAAAATGTGTTTTCTGCCAGAATAAGTTTCCTGATGTCAAGGAATGAGACTGCATTTTCACACAGGTGCATTCCCAGTATTTAGAACAGTACTTTGTTATGTAGATGTTTAATAAAGATTTTTCATAAACATTAATACTGAGAAAATAGTAGGAAATAGTGATGAAATATAAACTGTTAGTAATTTTTATAAGACAAACTCTGGAAATGCAAGACATATGCTTATTGAAATTGATAAGAGCCAAATGAAAATGAAATATTCTAGAATTTTACACTAATGCTATCCTCTATAACACTGATTTAACATTCTCTTTTTTCTGTTACATGATGTTCTTAGAACAAAATTATCTAAGTGTGTAATTAATGTGTTGTGTAATAAAGCATCATAGTCTTATAATATTTAATAACAAAGAAGAACCAGTCACAGAATGCTTGGAAACCAGTTCAGAGCTAGTATAAAATCAATTAGTCAAATCAGTTACATCTTATTTCTTATAATGATTTTAAATCTTTTTAAAACTTGAATAATACATTTTGAAAAAGCATTGAAGGCTGTTTTCCCAAGAAAAAGAAAGTTTTTATTTTAAAATGGTATGATCAATATTAAGCATGAAATTAACCACGTGCTTTCATTTTCCCAATTCCTTAAGGTTAATTAAACTCAGCAGGATTTATAAACAAACTTGTTGGTGGACAAATTAACAAATAGTAAAGTTAAATGAAAATAAACAGAAGCAGTTGTGTGCAACTGGTTTTTTGCACATGGTTACCACCATTCCTTCATTTAGTCAAAACAAAAATATGAAGGTACTATTTGATTTCTCTTTCATGTACCTAAAAGTAAAATAAATCAACAAGTAGTTGACACTACTTCAACTTTATCTAATCTATATCCACTATATGCTTCTAATACACTGCCTAGAGTCAAAAATGGCATAATTTTTTATCTGGAGACTTTTGAAATCCTCTTACCTGGTCTCCCTGATTCTAAACCTGTCTTCTAAACTTACCAGACCCCAACAATCCATTCTTCACTAAGTAGCTAAAGTAACTCTCTGAAACCCTTTCTAATTCTAATAAAATTTTGATTTCTTCCTTTGACCCAAGAACATGATTAATGCTTTGGTTCCTAGTTCAGTTTCATTGTTCCTTGAACATATCAAGCTAATTCTCACCTTAGAGCCTTTATATTAACGGTTTTACACCTGCATACAATCTTCTTTCTGTTAATTGTTACACTCCAGACTGCTTATCAATCATTCTTAAACTTAAAGTCACCTTTCTGAAATATCTTTAATGACTCAATATCAAATAATAACTCATTAATGTTTATTAACTGTCTTTTCCCATTAGAAAAATGAGTTCCTTGTTTTTGCTTGCTTTGTTCACTAATTTGTATCAGTGTGTATAACCTAGTATTTATTTCATAAATATTTTCTCAAAGGCTGAACAATGAAAATACATAAAATTGAACACACATGTCTTTATATCTAATAACATAATTACATATATAATATGCATATATTACATAGATATGATCTATTTATGTACTTATGTAACACATTGTTTTTTCAATTTTTTTTATAGTGTGCCTACTTTTTAAAAAAACAACAAAAACTAAGTTTTGTGATCTGTTTATATTATTTTTGTTTTTTTGTTTGTTTGGGGGTTTTTTGAGTTTGAGTCTCACTCTGTCACCCAGACTGGAGTGCAGTGGCTGCTCCCAGCCACCGTAGCCTTAACCTGCTGGGCTCTGGCAATCCTTCAGCCTCAGTCTTCCAAGGAGCTGGAACTACAGGTGTGTGCTACCACGCCTGGCAAATTTTTGATTTATTGTAGAGATGAGGTCTCGCCAAGTTGCCCAGGTGGGTCTCAAATCCGCGGGCTCAGGCAATCCACTCACCTCGGCCTCCCAAAGCGCTGGGATTACAGGCTGAGCCACCAAGCCCAGCCTGTTTATATTAACAAGACTGTAAAATCACAGAAAGTTATTAAGAGGTATAATAGGTTATTAGGAAGAAAGCAAAATATATAGGATCATTAGTTTTTCCTACTATATTTATCACATCTCACATTAGTATTTTGTTTAAGCATGCAATAGAGACTAATTTCTGTTGGTTCTTTACTGTGTTTTATGTCCAAAAATATGCAATAGGCATTTTGTCTGAGAACAATTGAATTTAATTTTTTAATCGGGAAATTTCTTATCTAATTACCATCTCAAAAAGTGGAAATATGCTGTACAGAGTATTGATGACAAATGGTCATAGAAAAATGGTCTAGGAGAATTGAAATAAGCTAAGAGTTAAAAACAAAAATGCAGTCATGCAGAAGGAATTCTCTTATATTCCTAACATTAAAAGAAAAATGCATTGCATGCATTTTAAAGTTTAAGTCACACATGTGAAGCAGAAATGCACATATTCATTCTGTGAATGAAAAAAACCCTAATATTTACAGAAGAAAAAATTATATTGGCCAAGAATATTGAGCCCCCGGAATTTAAGCTTATTTTTTCTTCTCTATTTTTAAAATCTTTCCATATCAGCTTAAAATCGACTCAAATGGTATTCCTCCACAATGTGGTAAAGTTGTAAGTCAGTAATTATTGACAGAAACTGATGAAAGTGATTGAGTTTTTGAAAAACAGCATACCACCAAGGGGAATATAGAGTCTTCTGACTCTCTAGTTCATTGTACAATAGATATAGGAGAGAAGGAAGAAACAAGTGTCTTCTTATATGTGACAAAAAGAGATCATTCAGTGTCAATATTAATATTATTAAATGCAATAATCAAGGAGCTTTTAATTTATTCAGAATGACTTATTTTTTAAAAAGATTAAGAAATAAATATTTAAAAAGTGACAGGGAATTTAATATGATAAATAAAATAAAATGAGACTACACAGATAAAGAAGAATTTTGGCCAAGTGGATGATATTTATTTATTTATATTAGTTCTCTGTTATCATTTAGATTTGAACTATTATTTATATTTGGTTTATAATGTTTATTGATTTATATTTATTCTTATTGAACTAGAATTGATGTATAACTTGAAATATACTTATGTCACTGATAGAGGTGAGAATCACAAAAACAGAAAAAAATGTTGGGACATTTATTCTGTTAGATTTGAGACACTTTGAATATCAGTTATTGCCATTTTGTTTAGAAATAGGCAGGCAGCGGGAATCCCAACGCACTGGAGAAAGATAAGGACCAGATACATGCATTTATTTATTTGGTATTCACACATGTAGAGGCATTATGTGAAGTTGTGGGACAAATTATACATTAAAAAAGAGATAACTGGGTAGGAAACACTGAGAAAAAAGATAATACAGATAATTTGAAGAGAATGAAAGAATGTTAGCAAGATATAATATAAACAATGTCAAATGCTCCATGATGGTTCAAGAATTTGAAACTGAGGTAAGATATGAAATCTAAATAACGTAAAGCCTCTCATGACTGAAAAGAGCAGCTTTGGTGAGGGCATGAGCCAAAAATGTAAAAGATTAAACAATAAGTGAGAAAATTGAAAGGGAAAATACATATGAATGTGACTCTATTTTAAGCTTTTTTTAAAATAAAAAGAGGCATATTTGGAGAAAGAGGGGAGAGAAAACACTAGTATACAAAATAAAATGTTACGTTATAGTGCAGATGAACTTAAAAGTCAAGTTTCTTGAATTTTAGGCTCATAGAATTTCAAGAGAATTTTGATATTTAAATGCAGATTGAAAACCATTGTTTTTAATTTAGAAAAATAAATTTTAGCTGGCATGTAGGCTTTTATTTTGAGAAAGGGAATGACTACTTCTGTCTTAGAGTTAAAAAATAATTTTAATTTTTAGGTAAAAATTATTTCCTAAAATGTATTATCTGCCAAGTTGCTGGTTTTTTTCTTTAATTTTAATTGTCCTTCCATTTTTTAGCACTGATATTATGAAATGCTTGTACAAATGTTTTTATTCTTATTTCTCTAAGACTGAAGACCTTACTCTTCCTTTTTTGAGTAATACAAATTTTTGTGTAAAAAATCAGACACAAAAGAATGCAAACTGTAGTTGTGGTTCTTTGGGGAGTAATTTCAAGGGTGGATGTTTATTATTCTTATCATTTTCTAAAACTTTGAATCTACCATTTCTATTTCCATTTGATACATGAACATACAGTGGGTTTTTGACTCCCTGGAACTCCTGAGACTTTATCATCAACTAGAGACTTAATTACTGAAAATTTTATAACTGTTGTGAAAAATTGTAGATGTATAAAGAAATTTTAAGATTATATGACCTATACTCTTATTTTTATAGGAAAAAACAAATACTCTCTAAAATCGATTTCTTTTTCAGTTACCAATGAAGAAATTTAATAAGAGAATTTAAAACTCCTAAACCCAACAATCAATTCTAGGTATTTCTGTGTATTATATGATACTTTATATGAATTAAAGACTGCATTGTTCATAGTGTCTTATCCATATTCTTTACTATTCATGTCTATACTCAGTGGATATTCATAATATATTGGTTTTGCATTATGATATTACAGATAGTAAATTAATATTTTTCATTGAATTAATTCTATTAAAATCATCTATTCCATGAAATGATAATAAAGAAAAGTCAGTATTTTTTCAAGCTTGGAAAGTTTAAATTACAGAAAATATTTCTCAATTCAGAAAAATAATTTGCTTTGGCTCTAGCAAAGATAAAAATAATTCTGTTTAAGATGAAATAACGTATTGACTATTTCAGGAATGTTTCAAGGGTATGTGTATTTTAAGATGAGCGGTTATCAGTAGAAATAATTTTTAAATTAATTGTTTTGTTATAATTCTAATGAATAATTCTTTATAAGTAAAGGAGTTGACCTTAAGGTTACTCCATGCAGTTGCTGCATAAGTGGAAGGGTGCCACGACCCTCGTGAATAACCCTTGGTGGATTTGTTCACAGCACTGTCTGCCTGGACATATGGAGCAAATTGAAAGGACTACATGCAAAAGAATAAAGCACTTCTTAAAATTTCACTGCATAAGCAAACCTATTCTATTAAAAAGCACAATTCACAATTATTGCTGTGTTGCTTGAAATATTTTACATTGTAAAGATATTTGTTCTCTCTCAATTAATCTATAGACTGAGTTCAGTCCCAATCAAAATCTTGGCAGACTTTTCTTTTCACAGGGATTTCAATTCGGTTTCAATGGATATATGAGTCAATAACAGCAAAACAACCTTGAAGAAGTACAAAGCTAGAGGACTTCTGCCATCACTTAGCAAGAACTATTACAAAATTTAGTAATAAATAAAGTCTGGTACTGGTAAAAGGATAGAGAAAGTGAACAATGCAATCAAATAGCAAGAAAAAAAGAGACCAATTTGAATTTGGCCATCTGAGAAATCACAAAAATGTCACTGTCATTAGTGACAAAAGGATGACACTTTCAATCAATGAGGCTATTGTGGTTAAAGAAAATGTGGTACATTTACATGATGGAATATTATGCAGCCACAAAGAAAAACAAAATTATGAACTTCCCAGAAACCTAGATGGAGTTAGAATCTGTAATACTCAGTAATTTGTCACAGAAACAAATATCAAAGTACCACATATACTCACTCACAGTATTATTATTTATCATAATACTATGGAAAAGGGATTCACAGTAGTAGGACACTTCTAGGAAAGGGGGGGCACATAACATCAATTAAGGATATTCACACTTTACCTCTACGATGACCACATATGTACCTAACCCTAAACTGTACCCACATATTTAAAATAAAAAGAGGAAAAAAACATTAACTGAAAAGTGTCTAGACTTTTAACTCGGTTGTATTGTAGGTCTAAATGTAAAATTATAAAAACTTAATGGAAAATATAGAACACTTTATGACCTATTATAGACAAAGATTTTTAAAACAGAACAAAAAATGAAAGAAATTACAATATTAAACTATATTAGAAGTAAGAGCTTCAGTTCACCAGAGACAGCATTTTGACAATTAAAAGTAAGTTATAGAATGAGAAAAGAGGCTATATATAAAATTATGTCTAATACATAAATATTTATAAAATGTTTTGATATTTATATATCATATAATATATAAATATATTATATACTTACAATTAATTATATATGTTATATACATAGTTTATATATGGATATATGTATGCATATATATTTTATATATATAGCCAGGGTCATGTATGGAGAACATGTTGCATAAAAAACACACCTTAGCCGCGCTCGGTGGCTCAGCCTGTAATCCCGCCCATTTGGGAGGCTGAGGTGAGTGGATTGTCCGAGCCAGCGGGTTCAGGACCCGCCTGGGCAACTTGGGAAGACCTCATCTCTACAATAAATAAAAAATCAGCCGGGCGTGGTAGTGCACGCCTGTAGTTCCGGCTACTCGGAAGGCTGAGGCGGAAGGATCACGGGAGCCCAGCAGGTCGAGGCTGCGGTGGCCGGGAGCGGCCACTGCACTCCAGTCTAGGCGACGGAGTGAGACTGCAACTCAAACCCCCCCCCCCAAAAAAAACAACACACACACACACACACACACACACACACACACACACACACACACACACACACACCTATACATCGGTAGGGAAAAGAAAGACAGCCTAATGGAAAATAGAAAATGGGTATAATATTTGAATGAAACTTCAGTAAAAGAATGTGTCCACATACTCAAAAAGCATGAGAAAATAACACAGTGAGATACAACTACATACCAAGCAGAATAATATAAATGAATATATGGAAAGTACTGTTAAAGGGAATATAGACCAATCAAGACCCTTAATCTAGAGGAGGTTAAACTGGTACAATCACATTGGTACATCACTTATCAGTATTTACAAAGGCTGAAACTATGTATATTGTGTATCTCAATGATCCCATACTGGGCTAAACAGAAATCCTTTGCTAGACTATTCATAGCAACACAATTACTCAAATTGGCAACTAGTCAAACACCAACAACAATAAAATGGGAAAGAGCTCCTGCCCAGTCAAGAAAACAGTAAGTGAAGAGACAACTGATCACAGGAGAAAGTATTTATACACTACCCATCTGACAAGGGATTAATAAACAAAATATATAAGAAACTCAACAAATCAATGGAAAAAATAATCTGATAAAAACATGGGCAAAAGTTCTAAATAGACATTTCTCAAAATAAAACACACATAGAGAAATGTATATGTGAAAATGCTCAATATGACTAATTATCAGAGAAATGCAAATTAAAACTGCAATGAGATGTCATCTCATTTCAGCTAATATGGCTTTTATCTGAAAGATCAGCAGTAACAAATGTAGGCAAGGATGTGGAGGAAAGGAAACCCTTTTACACTGGAGGTGGAAATGTAAATTAATACAGTCATTTCTGGAGAACAGTATGGAAGCTCCTCACAAAACTAAAAATAGAACTACCATATGATCCAGCAATCCCACTGCTGCGTATACATCCAAAAATAAGCAAATCAGTATATTGACGAGGTATCTGCACTCCCATGTTTATTGCAGCACTACTCACAGTAGCCAGGACATGGAATTAAACTATGTGTCCATCGGTGGATGAATGAATAAATAAAATGTGGTATATATACAAAACAGAGTATTTTTCAGTTATGAAGAAGAATGAAATCTTGTCATTTGTGGCAACATGGATGGAACTGGAGAAAATTATGTGAAGTGATAGAAGCCAGGTGCAGAAAGACAAATGTCATATGTTTTCACTCATACATGGGAACTCATTGAGACATAGAGTAGAATAGTCGTTACCAGACACTGAAAGGGAAATGGAGATAATGTGGGCATAGTTAGTGAGTACAAAAATAAGGTTTGGTAGAATAAGGTCTAGTATTCGGTACCTCAATAGGGTGACTATAGAAAACAATTTATTGTACATTTTATTGTTTGTTTGTTTGTTTGTTTGTTTTGAGTTGGAGTCTCACTCTGTCGCCCAGACTGGAGTGCAGTGGCCGCTCCCGGCCACCGCAGCCTCGACCTGCTGGGCTCTGGCGATCCTTCCACCTCAGCCTTCCAAGTAGCTGGAACTACAGGTGGTGCTACCACGCCCGACTAATTTTTTTTTTTTTTTTTGAGTTGACGTCTCACTCTGTCACCCAGACTGGAGTGCAGTGGCCGCTCCCGGCCACCGCAGCCTCGACCTGCTGGGCTCTGGAGATCCTTCCGCCTCAGCCTTCCGAGTAGCCGGAATTACAGGCGCGCGCTACCACGCCCGGCTGATTTTTTTTATTTATTGTAGAGATGAGGTCTCACCAATTTGCCCAGGCGGGTCTCGAACCCGCGGGCTCAGGCAATCCACTCACCTCAGCCTCCCCAAGCGAGGGATTACAGGCTGAGCCACCGATCCCGGCTTTATTGTACATTTCAAAATAACTCAAAGGTGTTAGGGTTAGGGTTAGGATTTGGATTAGGGTTAATCCAAAGAAATGATAAGGGCTCGAGGTGGTGGAGTCAATATAAACTGAAAAAAATCATGGGAAAAATGAAAATTGAATGCATTTGTATGATTGCCTATCATCTTTGAATCATAGCAGTAATTCTTTTCAGTGAAGATTCTTTTTTTCTTTTTTTGGTGAGCCAGAGTCTCACTCTGTCACCTGGAGTGCTGGAACGCAGTCACGCTATCATGGCTACCGCAGCTGTGACCTCTGTGCTCAGGCAATCCTTCAACCTCAGCCTTCTGAGTAACTGGAATTACAGGCACACGTTACCACACTTGGGTATTTTATTTTATTTTATTTTATTTTATTATTTTATTTTATTTTATTTTAGAGAGACGAGCTCTGACCAAGTTGCCCGTGCTGGTCTCGAACACTTGGGCTCAGATAATCCTCTCGCCTCCATCTCCCAAAGTGCTGGGATTAGAGGTGTGAACCACCTTACCTGACCAAGATTATTTCTTTGAATTTTAATTTTGAATCGACTGTTGTCACAGTCATTTGGTTGTAGAATATTTAATTATAATAGTCAATGTTCCATAGATTTAAAGTCAGAGAGGAGGCAGTGCAGTGTCCAATGTCATGTAGTCAAATTCTTGACCCTGCTTAGGAAACAAAGCCCAACTAAAGCCCTCAAGCTTAACACTTGTTTAATGGGATATGATGCAGATGCCTGATACTCACAGGTATGCAGCCTTTCCTTCTTCGAGTTCTTTGCTTTTGCCACTGGAACCACTTTTCTTTCCGCACATTCTCCTGGTGATGCACATCAATAACCCACATTGCCGAATAAAGAAGCAACTGACATCTGTTACCACAAGGATTAGCAGAAGTGCAGCAACTCCCAGGCCAATTACTGCTCCAAGCCCAAGACCATTAAAAAGTGTGTCTTGAAAAATAAAGAAAACAACTTCATTAAACCTTCAAATTAGAAAATATTAGACAATTATTTTAAAATAAATCTTATCCAAGAATTCAACTAAAGAGACAGAAAAAAAAAAAGAAACTCTCAGATTCAATGTAATGATGTTATTCTCTGGCTTTCAAACAATATTTTAAGCAACTGGTATACTAATGATTTAAATATTTTTCCCAAACTTTCTTTTAGAAAAATAAGTCTAGATCACTCTTCTTTTCAATATACTTCTTGATTCTGTGTGGATAAGATAATGAGTAGTATCATATCCTTAACAGTACTTTATCAATCACAGCCATTAATAGATCATCACAATGTTAAAAGGAAATTATAGTCAAAACTTCTGAAAGAAAGGTGCTAAATAAATGTTCTATATGGAATTATTTTAGTTTTAAGATAAACTTGCAAATGAATGGCTTAAAGCACTTTTCTTTGACAGTGAATGCATAGTAAAATACCTTTTTATGAATATTTAAAGATCATTATTCTAGAATAAATGGTTCACTTTTATATTTCCAGTTGATATTTTAACAAATATGTGGGATGGCAGGCAAATTTTTGCAGAGTTATGGTACTTATGACCCTTTGTTAACTCTTATCAAGAGAAGGTAAGGGACGATGGGGGCCATTTTTGCTTGGCAAGTGGTTGCAGGAAATCCCAAAAGGCATACAGAAAACATCCATGAAAGAGATGACTGGGAAAGTAGTGGGAAATTGCGGGGAGGTGCAGGGGGTTAGGGGGTGGAGAGGTGGGATTGATAGTAGTTGATATCTACCTGGGGAAGGAGGGTGGAACACCTCATCAATAAGGGTATCTGCACAATGAATATTTGTGTACCTAAACCTGAATTTAAGTGTAAACCCACAATTTTAAAATAAAAATTTAAAGAGAGGAAAAAAAGAGATGACTGGGAATAAAATGGAGTATTTTAATGGATAAGGTAGAAATGGCAAAAGGGGAAGATAATAATAAAAATACACCAAGTGTCATATGTCTGCAGTTGGTTATGAGGGTAAGATACACAACTACAACAATATAGACAGAAAAATGAGGACAATTAAAGAAATAAATTAAACTGGCGATATTGTGTTATCTAGAAGAAAAAGGAGGATTACTCTTAACATGAATGTTAAGCATTTGCTTATATAACATTATAAAATTCTACTTATTTTAAATGATAAGATACATTTATCACTCAGCATAATAATGACATGCCAATATGTAACTGATCTGTAGCACAAGTGACAGATATGTGTACAGACTCAAATTTGGGCTTCTAGAAAACCATTCCCCCCCCAAAAATGCAAAACAACGTCTGCCTAAATCATATTTTTAAAATTAAGTTTAATATTTTAATAATGACTTGAAAAAATATTGATCCAAATTAATTAGAATTACTGCTAACACCCTAAATCTGCCACTACTCGGTTGACCTTGGATATGTCAGACTTGTCGAAATACCAGTTTATTGTTCTATAGAATGGCTGAGTCTCATGGCTACATTTGTTTTTTTCCAGAAGATATATTTAAGTTCTTCATATTCTTTACACTCTTGGAGCTTACAGCTAGGTTAAGAAACATTTTGTTCTTTACATAGTGGCCTGACACTTTACCCAAGCAATGTTGTGGGACACATTTGCAAATGTGCTTCCACAACATCTCTATGACAGAGCAAATGAGAATTCCTTAAGCACTGAGTCAACAGATCTAGAACATTTGTGCCCAAACAAAGAATATATCTTATTGTAATTATTTTGTTTTCTCATAATAAACACAGAATAATGTGAAAGAAAAAATATTTTTTATTCCACTTTCAGAATCTCCTTCCTCTACCAAATATTAGCATGTCACTGAGAAGGTGATAGTTTAGGAAAATTGCTTAACTAATATCCAGAGACATTCTTGCTTTTCATAGTATTATTCTTTTATTACATGAGTCTATTTATAGAAATGACTAGAGAAAGAATCAAATTTTCCAGGTGTTGGGATTTAATGTCTTTTTTTTCTTTTTTCCTTTTCTTCATAATCCCTATGGACAAATGTAGACTAGATACCAACAATTATTTAATAATTTTCAAAGGTATATCCCTAAGTAAAATTTAAAAAATAAATAGTGCCTCATGATGTAAAAAATATTGTATCAAGCAAACTAAGATTTTTGTGAGCAATTGAAAAAAAATTATTATGTATGTTTTCTTCCATTATCTATTTGCAGGTATAAATGACTCTCTTCCTGAATCGATATTACAATACAATGAAGACAACTTAAACTATGAAATATTTGGATTATATATAAACATACAATATTTTCTTCAAAATTCCTATTTAATCCTTTTAGATTTGCTACATGATTCAACAACTAAAGCTCAGAAAAAAGGATTGGAAGAGAAAAATGAACAATTGGACTTTAGCCCTGTGTTTACAGTGACATGATGATCGTATCGGTATGCACTGGTTACTCTTTTTCATTTTGGGTCCTCTTACATGCAGGCAACACATCCTACAGATCCACTGTGATATATCTGATTAAATACACAAATTCCTATTTACCTTTCCCAAGTATGAAGAGTCTTTCTTTGTTCTTAAATGCACCACATCAGGAGTCAAAAAATTCTGGTTTCATCATTTATTGTTAAAGTCTTTGAGGTGAGTCATTTAATTTCTTTCAGACTGCAATGCTTCTTTATTAGAATAGAGACAGTTTTATTATAAAACCACAAACTAGGTCACAAGGTTGTTGAGAAGCTTCTTGTGAATGTGGTAATATACTTAACCCCTGGCACTTATCACCCAGGACAAAGTAAACATTTCACAAGTATTGGTCGTTATTATTATCATTGTACTATTATAAAATTCTAGAGAAATAATATTTTAGAGAAAAAAATATACCATCAAATACTAAATGTTAAACTATTGTGTAAACATATCTCTTCATTAGTAATCTAAGGTGAAACAGTATCTCCTATAAGTAATGAGTATTCTCTTAAGAATACAATTACTTTTTTAATGATTCAGGTTGGGCTAGTTAGCTTTTAAATAATAAATATTTCATTATGTGACCTTTTTAGCATTAACCCAGTATATTGATCTGCTTCATTTCCAGCTTTAGAAAGAGCTCTTAGGAAAATTATATTTGTAAAACATTTTATGGTAAAAGAATATTGATGCTTAAATAGTGATTACTTTTTCTGTAGAGATAAAATTAAACTTTTTAAACTTATGATTAAAGTTGAAGCTTACTTGGAGTTATTTTTATAAAGAAGTAAATATATTTTTGTCATTGTAGAGAATATAATAGATTTATGCTATAAGTATTTAATTAAGTTTCCTTTTGAAAGTTGAATTTTATATATTTTTAAAATTACAAATGAAGAATATATTTAAGTGCTTATACTTTATCATATCCCATGAAATTAGACTGCAATAATTACACAAGCTAAAATTTTGACTTTTTTCCTGCCACCAATTTAGTAAGGAATAAAAAGTTTACTATTTATACTTTAGATATTTCACAAATTAAAACATAATTGCATATAAAATAACACCATTAAGATTTGGGGACTAGTAATGATTTATTTTCTCAATAACATCCAGAAAATTTTTACTTTATAAATTAATGGTTTTGTTATTAATGGTTTAGTTATTAATAAATCAAAACTGAGCACAATTATTTAAAGAATTATAAATCCATCTTTTCTTTTTAGTTTTCCAAAATACTCACACATGTGATTTATTCTATATTTTTATAACAACTCTAATTGTTAGGAGAACAATATTATTTACTTTACAGAAGCAAAAACGGAGGTCCCAAGCGGTCAGTGGCCTGAGTCGCACAAAGCTCTTCAAAAGCTCTTCAAATTAGAAATATATAATGAATTACTATTTAACTCCAGGTTTTATATTTTTTATACCTGTGTTGGAGGCAACATTTTATGTTACATATTCACTATTGAATAATGAAAAGATAGGGTTAAAATATAGTACAGTAAATACATCAAAATATGTAACATTCTTATAGAAAAGTCAATATTTCTGTATCTCTATTATTAATGAAACAACAACTATTAACGTGAGATACAACAATGTAAATTATTTATCTAATTTGGGTTCCCGCTACAAAATTCCTCTTTAGTGATTATTTTGTACTGTTCTTATAAAAAAGGGTATTTATATTAGAATTTTTAAAAAGTAAATATTTTAGAAGGCAAAAGTTTTAAACTTCTAACTTTGGTTCATATTTTGTTATTGAAAGCAAATATGAGTCAGTTTGAGTTTCTATAACTTCCCTTTCAGCTGCATTTCCCCAGCCTGACAAAATTTTGCAATTGGCTTACTAAATCTATTTTCCCAGATCTTTATGAAATTGCATTCTAATTTGCAAGAAAACATAAAATCAAAGTATTAAAATAAGAAAAAACAAGCTCAGTTCAAATTTTTTGTATACAGCAGTCCCTCCTTATTCCAGTTTTGCTTTCTGCAGTTTCAGTTACCTGTGATCGACTGAGGTCCAGAACTATTATATGGAAAATTCCAGAAACAAACGATTTATATATTTAAAATTGCAGGCCATTTTGATTATCCTGATGAAATCCCACTCTATCCTCCTCTGTCCTACCTGACACACAAGTCATTCTGAAAGAGGAGATAGTCAGAAGTTGGCTGGGAAGACAAACAGAAGGGTCTAGAGGAGAGAAGTAACACCTGCAGGAACACCCCTGCACGTCCCCAGTTGTATAACTCGCAATTGAAAATGTGGTTAATGTGGTTAAGAACGAAGCATATTCGTATACCTAACCCTTAACTGTACCCCACAATATCATAATAAAAAATATTTAATATTAAAAAAAAAAAAAAAGAACAGCCTCTTAAGCCGGGATGTTTTGTTCAAAGGGACTTTTTGCCATTTGGATGCAGGCACAATTGCTTAACTAAGCTTATTATAATATCATTAGCATGATATTAGCATGGAGGTCCCACCTCTCCATTGGGTTTTTCTGTGGGACTTATGGGTAATACTCAAGATGGAGTAACTTTGGGCAAGGGCACACAAGCGCAGGAGAGGCTGTGACCGGGAAACTGCTAGGACGTTGAGAAGCAGGCAAGATACAAATGTTGCTTAATAACTCCTCTTTCACTCATCCTTCTGCTCAGTTCCTTAATTTTCTTGGTCATGTGACAAGAACTTGAAGATCTAAGCTGACAGCGCAGTTGAAAATTCCAGCAACCTTTCCTTTGTACTGAGTGTCTACGCTGTCTACACTACTCATCATTAGTCACTTAGCAGCTGTCTCGGTTATCAGATTGGCACAGTATCACTTGTACATATAGTGATTGTGTGCAAATCACCCTTACTTTACCTAATAATCGTCCCAAAGCATAACAGTAGTCATGCTGGCATATTGTTGTACTTGTTCTTAGTATTAGCTATTGTTAAGTTACTATGCCTAATTTATAAATTAAACTTCATCAGAGGTATATATGCATAGGAAAAAACGGCAGTATAGATAGGGTTCGGTAGTGTCAGATATTTTAGGCATCTACTGAGGGTCTTGGAATGTGTCTCCTGTAGATAAGGAAGAAATACTTTACAGTCTTTTAATGATGCTGTTGTAGTAATTAACTCATTACTAAATCATTACATTAATTTTCCGTGCAATTTATTATATTTGATAATATTAGTTTTTAAGGACCACAGCACTAATAGATTCATAAAACCAGACTTGCTTTTTGACTCCTTAAATAGTTTAGTATTGTATTTAACCCTTTTTCTATGTGTATGCATAATCTTCTCTAAGAAGACTGAGAATTTCAGGATTTGGAAAGCTTCAATAAAGACATGGAAAAAATTTCAAAGGGTCCTAAGATCTCTATCTCCATTAGGTTGGTTGCTGTTCCCAAAACTGTGGTAGCTATTTTGAGATATTTGCTGGATGGAATAAGAAATAAGTATAGAAGGCAAAGACATAAAAACAAACAAACAAACAAACTTGAATTGGTGTTTATCATGATATTACTATTTATTCTATCTTCCCAGTAAGTCTACATGATTACTGATTTAGTCTTACTTCAGCCTGTCTAGGATAACACACTGATATATGAAAAATGTTGACATAAATCTATAGTATATTCCATGTGTAGAAAGAGGTGAGGAGAAAATTAAAAGGATGAAAAAAACCCCTTCAACTTGCTGAAATTCTGCTTGGTGATATGTAATTATGGGGAATGTTTTGGTTTGCTTTGTAGATAAAGATCAATAAAAATGAATTCGAAAATACATCTGCGCAATCTTATAAAGCTAATTTAAGTTCATAATATTTTGAAACATCACCTCAGAGCTTGAATCATTTAAATACTGCAGAGTTAATCCTACAATTGAATAAATTAGATACATTGATAGAACATTAGGAGAATAAATGACTTTTCTCGAGAGTTCTGAAATATATACACAAAATTGATATTCTTTGAGAGGCATATGTATAATCCAAAGTTTCCACAACTTAGTTCAAAATGGTTTGAGAAATATAAAGCATAAACAGTCAGAATATTTAAAACATTAGTTTTACTTAAAACAAAATAGTCAAACATAATAAGTAGGCAAAATTTTCCTCATAAGATACTTCACGTAGTAAACATGCTTACCTTTTAAGAATGTGGAGGATGCCTAATTAGTCTCATTTACCAATTTAAGTAAATTTAATTTTTGCGTTAGAGATCATAGTGATAGTTTTAAATATATTGCCGTTTTGGATTTGAACCGTTTTGCAAATCACTGAAGTAAAACTGTGACTTACTATATTTGAGTTTGGTATATTTAAACTTTAAAGAAAATTTGCCAAAAATTACAACATAGTCAATTAGTCTTGTCTCTGTTGTGCACCTGGTGTGCAGAAAGGGGTAGCAGACATCCTTCTGCAGTCAGGCTAGCTCTAAGCCAGAATTGTCAACTATTTGAAAAAGCAAACACCTGGATTATCTAAAGATATTTTTAGCTACATTTTAATAAGGGGGGGAGGACCATTTATGATTCACAAACATTTATTCATCGTCCACTAAATTTGTGGAGTCAGAGGGGTTCCCTGAAACACACTAAAATGAAGTAGCAAAAATTAACATAACTCTTTAGGTTCATTATACATCAATTTAGTCTGTATTTACTTATGAAGCATGATATGTTCCCAAAATGCAATTTTATTTATTGAATTCCAAATAACACAGCAAAAGAGCAAAAGGTTAAGCTATTTCTATTAACCAGGGCATACTGTAAATTGTAAGAAATTGGGTTAGCATTATGGTAATAACCTTGCATTACAAAGGGCACACTTTAAGAGTGTACATACTTAAAAAAATATTTTGCAATAATTTGAAAACCAACTACCATCCTCAAGATTTTAGTTTCTTGTGTTATGTTAAACATGCTATTTACCAAGATTAACTGTTTCCCATAGACTTGGATGTTATCTTAACTTGGTAAGTTATGTTTTGTGATGTTTTCCTAGAATTCCCTAAAACAATTAGTAAAATGTAGTACAAACAGTCAATATGTAGTAGAAAGTAGGAAGAGTCGATTAGAGATTAGGGTAGTTCAGCAAAATAGTATTTAAAAAGAAATGTTAAACAATGTAGTAAATTTCACAACTTTAAATATGGTGAGATATTGAGGACAAAGGGTAAGCACAATGTTCCTTCATATAGACCAAATATCAGGCTTTACATGTCTTGCAGAAGCAATGTGCCAAGAAAGAAAACAATATTCTTCAACTCTACAGAGTTGTGTAGAGAAATGTTTTTACCATATATTAACAAGATTTTCTATTACCTAGAAGGAGGACCAGACATGCTCATCAGAAACTTAAATCCCAAATAGTTGAAATTACTTAAGAAGTGTGTTTGGACTTTAATACTTTTCTCTAAGTTAAATTAGGTGGAGAATCCAAAATACATGTATCTGTACATACTGGGTGTGCCAAAAAAAGTATATACATTTTAAGAGATGTTATCTATATATTACTTTTAGTTCACTGTAATCAGAATTGTCTGGACACTGAGGGCAACCACTTTGAGCAACTCTTGTAATTGCAGAAGTCCAATATGACTTGTATTCATCTACAATTTTCATATAGTTGTTTTCTTTCTTAAAATATGTATACTTTTTTGTCACCCTCTGTATTTACAGATATTGAAAAAAATATTAAAAAGTACCTATTTTTATGTATTTGAAACAACATGACTCTCACATCACAGATGCAGTTGTAATCACAGATAAATAAAAAGGAAAATGAAAATTTTGTCACATGAGTTATAAAATTCGCTGAATTTATATGAAATGGATACTAGCAATCTACTCACAAAGTAACACTGTTTTCACTTCGCTAAAGCTCCTTTCTCTTCTATATCATGACTGGGACCTCCTGCATTTCTATTGTCTAATGTGCATCCGTGAATGAATGAACCCACTCAGTTTTAATTCATATTTAATTTTTTTGCTTGAAACACATATTTGAACCTCAAACGTTTCCAGTATCTGTTCAATACTACTCAACTGTGTCAATTTGAAAAAAGGAGAAAAATCACTGCACATTGCATCAGGAAAGATAATTTAAAATACCATTTGCCCTTCATCCAAAATTAAACAAAACAAAGCAAAAACAAAGCAAATCATTATTAATAAACAACAGCAACTATGATTGGATTTTATGTCCTTCTTCCACTGTAGGCCACTTTAAAAAGTTACTTCTCCCATACACTTTAAAACACATTGAACATAGTCTCTAAAACTATGTGATTTTATTTCATAATATAAACAAGTACTATTTTTGTGTGTGTGTGTGTTGGAGTCTCACTCTGTCACCCAGACTGCAGTGCAGTGGCCGCTACCGGCCACCGCACAGCCTCGACCTGCTGGGCTCCGGCGATCCTTCTGCCTCAGCCTTCCAAGTAGCTGGAACTACAGGCTTGCGCTACCACACCCAACTAATTTTTTTGATTTATTGTAGAGATGAGGTCTCACCAAGTTGCCCAGGCGGGTCTCGAACCCGCGGGCTCAGGCAATTCTCTCACCTCAGCCTCCCAAGGCGTGGGATTACAGGCTGAGCCATCGAACCCGGCACTATTTAATATTATCTTCATACATTGAAATGTCTAATGCATATTACACAACATAAAATACAAAGATAAGATAGTGTACATCTTAGTGGAAATTTGAATAGTTTTTATTTCACAGTAGATTATATTTTTCACCCATTCTGCGGCTTACAAACGACAAGGGAAATAGCATAAGCATAGATTGTTTTACTTATTTTTATCTTTTTATTTATTTATTTATTTTTAGAGAGGAAGTTTTGCTATATTGTCTCGTACTCCTGGACTAAAGTAACCTTCCAGCCTCAACCTCCCAAAAATGTTGGGTTTACAAGTGTGGGCCACCACACCTGGCTTAATAATTATTGTTTGAATCGATTTTCATTATTAATAAAATGTTGATACTGATATCTATGTATATTAAATAGAATACTCCTTTAGGATCATATGTGAATGCGCTTTGGGAATTCCATAGCATCATACAGATATTTCATTTTAAAATGTGTTAACCTATTATTTGAAAAACATTTTGTTTATAACAACTTCTTGTTACTTGTTATTTGTTTATTGTATCATTTTTTATGTTAGATCTTGTTTACTTTTACCCAAAACCTTCCAAGGTTTTGTCAAGTACAAACATTTGAACATTACTAACATTCATAAACAATTTAAAATTATTGTTATTGATAAATTCTTCTGATTAAGGCTTAAGATCATTTCCATTTTCCTACTTTTAGCTATGCATTTTACTGGGATGAGAAGCAAACACATTTTTAATTTTAATGTCGTTTATTATTAGTTCATTCATTTCTTATACAGTAAGTTTTCTTTTTTGGTCATTCCTTTATTCCTAAATGTCGATTTTACATCTTTCTTGATTGCTTTAAGACTGATGTTAAAAAAGATGAAAGCCATATAACTCTTATAATGCTCCTATTGTCGTTCATATGAATGTGACATTGATTTTGCTCAGTTTTAGGATAAGAATATTTTGGGGTTTGGGGGCATTCTTTTCTTCTATAATTCACTTTTTCCTCTAATACGCCATTAATTGTTTTGCTATTGTTACTACTATGTTTATTTTTATTGTCATGTTCCCCCCAATTTTTTATCAACTCATCTTCATTAAAGTAAAAATATGAGATTAAAACCCTCAAAAGATTATTACAAGGTAGATCGAAATCATTCCACTAAAATAATACTGTACTTTTTCTGTGCGCTAATCTTTTACTCTGTCATATCTTGTCTCCCCTTTGGACTGCTCATCGTATTCATGAGATTTTTAAAAAGCATTTAAATCTTTTATCTTCCTGACAAGATGCACTTGCTAACAACTTTTTAAGTTCACTGTAGTTCATGCTATTCAGATATAAAACTGCTTACAGAACTAATTGAATAAAAGCTGTGTGGGTACAACATGTAATCTCATGCATTCTTCAATGAGCAGTTTGAAATAAAAAATTGTGTACTGCTATTAATATTGGTGATTGCTATGAAAAGAGCATAGTTATCAGTGAAAACAGCAATGGGCTTTTTTCTTTCTTTTTTTTTTTAGTGTCTATATCCTGGAAATTGAGTCTTGGACTATTAAAATAAAGAGTTTAAAAATATTAAAACTCAAAGTTGAATTATAATCGTGAGATTTAATTGTATGAAATTACTTCAGCTTATAGACACTATGTAACAAGTCTAAAGGCTATTAGCTTTTAGAATCGCGCAAAACTTATATGCTCTATTTTCAAATGAACATATATTGAGTTCACTGGAGCTCTTTCTGTATCTAGAAATAAATTAAACAGATTCATGTTGAGATTAATACACTTATGTAGATATTCATTTTATAGGATTTTCTAGCTTTCTTGTTCCTGATGGTACTATTTGCAGCATCCATATATTTGGGGATTTAGAAAACTTCAGATTTTAAAAGGTAAGTAAAATTCACCAGTAGTTTTTCAACATTACTTAAAAATATGAAAGAAATCTACTGTTGTTACTTATATGTGTTTTGCTTATTCAGACTATTTTTGGTACATTTCAATAAGGTGGTCATGTTTTTTATTTTTGTCATTTTCCGAGTATTTTATGACACAGTCTTGATGTAAATATCTTATTGGCTTACTACCAAAGTTATTTTTCACCCTTTCCTTTTTGGGGGAGATTGTATTTTCCATCACTTCCATCACTTCACCATGTCTCTATCTCCATGTTCTAGTCATTTTGAATGTATAGTTAAAATATTATATTACATGTATGTCATTGTTTTATGTATAAGCTCACAGGTGATCCAAAATTTTCCTTCAAATCACTTTTCACTACCAGGTGGTATTATTTGGGAGAAGAAGTGTTAAAAAGTATAATTGATAAACCATACACCATACTCTTTTGTTTGCGTTTTCATAATATCTGGTTCAGTGCAAGAAAAAGTAATTCATTGATAATATTTAGTTTCTAATTGGGGAAACCGTAAACCTGTATATTGTATAAATGTCATTTATAAATGTAAGACATTTTACGTTTTTCTGAGTATCTTTCATATATATTTTTGTAAACAAAAGGAGAATTAAAAACTAAATATTTCTCAAAATATAATCTAGCCCTTTGATATTACAAAAAAATTGTGTGCAGGGGTAAATTGGTTAAAATATGTAATCATTCTTTAATTTATCATAACATTTTAAACAACTCTACTAAGCAGTTGTGAGAATGAAATAAGAATAAGGCAAATGACTCTCTTCTCTGGAGGACAATAGTGTATTGTGAGGAGGAATATATAGCATTTAGAAACTGAAATGCAGTGTGACTGGTTGGTTTCCTACTGGCAAAAAATAACTTGACCTGAGAAGATAGGTAGAAGAAGAACATGAGTTAGTGGTGAATGGACGAGGAGGCATAACAGAGAAAATGTTCAAGATGGTTTTCAAGAATAAGAAGCAGCTTTCCATTTGTTGAAGGTGTCATTTCAGACAGAAAATGACATGAGCAAAAAAAAGATGAATGCAAATACATGCTATAGTCTGAAATTTCCAAATGCATATGATATTAGAGATAAGATATTACAGGTGACTTGTGGGAATTGGGGTTAATTAAGTGATGGATCATGAGGTCCAAGACAATGGGCCTTGAAATTTAATACATTAGCAAATAAATAGATCAACCAAAACAAAAATGAAAAGCCAATAACAAATTAGGAATTGTGATATTTTTCCAATAGATGATAGAGAGCCTGTGGAGGTATACAGACAGGGAAATAGAATCTGCTGCAATGGTTTGGAGAGAGCTAGTTGCAGTCTGGGTTACAGTAGTGGCTGTAGAACATTGTATGTCCAGTCTTCTTTCTCTCTGTTCTGCGCACATTTCCAGAGTCCACACAAGCAAGCCATAACCCTGGTTGATGTTTGTATTGAAGAGGTGAGGAAGTAAACTCAGCCTCTTATATGTGATTAGTAATTGAATTAACATTACATCAATAATGTCCATCAATACATTTTTAAAATAGAATAAGATAAAATGATACTATGAAATTATATGATATATATGTTTATAATTATGTATAACTATTCTATGTATTTTACTTGGAATGGTATTTCAAGTAGTTCATCATGGTCATCTGCTTTTTAAATATCTATGCAATTCCTCTTAAGATCTTGGTATCTATCTTTTTAAAATAATCTGGGTAAAACATGAACTCAAATATAAAATTATTATGCTACTATGGAAATGTTTATGAAAACTTGGTAAATTCTTAATATCTTTCAGAGTAACAGATTTTAAAATGAGAATGGGAATTAAAGAAAATGAACTTTGCAAATTTTTTTAAAAAGGGCTAAAAACATATACTAGATTACAGCCCTTTTGTGATAAACATTTCAAATTGCTGACAATTTTAGAAATAAATATTTTAATGTAATTTAAATAAATCGGATGCAACTATAAACCATGAGAAATTATGAAATATCTTGCGTCTTGCATGAAAGAATATCTATTCTCTTAACCACACTAATATTTTAAATTTTTATGTTTGTTGGATCCAAAACCACTGTCAGAAAACTGTCACTGAAAAAAATGGCATAAAAGAGCATATAAAATATTTTTTGTATGCCTTAACTGTCAATTCAAACTGCTACTTTTGAAGTTTACTCATCTCAGGAACTGTATATTTTTTCATGTACTATTTGAATCTGATCTCATGTACTCAGTTTGTTTTGATGGATGTAGTTTATTTCCATTTAAAAAATGAAGGTTTTTATTGGCTAGTAAGAAGGGGAGTTTCAAAAATCTGAAATAATATGATCAAAACAGGTATTGGTCAATGTTAAAGAATTGAATAATTTAAGTTTTAGCTCCTTGGCTCAACCATAATCTGGTCAAATTTTTGTGTAATTTCAATTTGTTTGATATACTTTAATATAAAATTCTTAACTGTATAAAAGACTTCTTACTCTTCTAAACATATAACAGAAGAAAAGAAAAATGTGAACAAACATATGTTATTATTTTCCTAATAATTTATAATATTTATTAGACCATACCAAGTTTTCAGTTTTAGATATTCACTGGAATGTGTCTTAGACCCTTCGGTTTCTGGTGAGAGTTATTCAAATATATATATGTGTATATTTAAAAGTACATATTGTAAACATGTTGGATTACTTATACATGTCTATCATTATATAATGCATCTGAAGTAGTACATTTTATATTATCAGCTCTGAAATAGAAGTGTAGATTTTCAATGTATTCTAAAAATGTAATGGTAAGAAGCAACCAAGATATCTTTCAGCAAGTAAATGCATAAATAAGCTATGGTGCATTCAGGCAATGGAATATTATTCAGCACTAACAAGAAATACACTATCAAACTATGAAAATCCATGTAAAAACCATAAATAAATATCACTAAGAGAAAGAAGTCAATCGGAAAAGGCTACATAATGTGTAATTCCAATTGAAAGACATTCTGGAAAAGGTAAATCTCTGGAGACAATAAAAAGATCAGTGGTTGGCAGAAACTAGAGGGAGAGAGATAAATTAATAGGTAGAACACAGATGACTTTTAGAATAGATAAATTATTCTGTATTGTACTGTAATAGTAGATAAATGCCAATATAAAATTTTGCAAATCCAAAGAATGTACAACACCAAGCGTGAATCCCAACATAAGCTATAAACTTTGAGTGATTATGATGTGTTACTGTGGGTTCTTCAATTATAACAAAGGTACCACTCTGCTGTTGCATATTGACAATGAAGATGGCTGTGCCTGACTGGGTAGAGAAGCTATGGGAACTCTTCTTAACTTCTACTCATTTTGCTGTGAGCATAAAAATCTTCTAAAAAAATAAAGCCTATTTAAAAGGAAAAAAAATGCAATACAGATAACTTTAATATCTACATGAAAAAGACTAATATGACTGAATTGATTGAGGATGTCTATAAAGAGAATGTTCACTCTGTGTCCTTGAACAACAACAACAAAAAAATTCCACATATTCAGTGATGAGTAACATATACAGGTGTCTTAGATATTTTTAGCTTCCTATTTTTGCATGATGGAACTCATCAGTGAACCATACCATTTCCTGCTTTAGAGAAAAATGTTTTCCTGTTCACTTAAATAAATGTTCCTTCATGATGATCCATTTCACAGAACAGTAATTCACAAGCTACTATATGAAAATCTCATACAATTTTTTCTCTTTTCCACCAACAAGCAAAATATTTTTCTTGTCAATTTTCAAAAGCCTCAAGTAGTTTTACATTTAACATTCCATGTAAGAAATATATCCAATGTAGCATTTGTGAAATTAATATTCTAGAAATCGCAAAATTGAGGTTTATTGTTTAATGAATTCTTTAAAACAGAAATTCCAATTTGATGAGATAATTTTTATTTTAAATTATACATTAATTACAAAGTTATCATTATTAATATTCATTTTAAAATATTTTACATTTTTCTTTGAAATATTAAATAAAAAATCAGTAGAAAAGCAAGAAGAAAGCTGCTGTGTAAAGTATGAGTGCTGAAACTGTTTATTTTGAATTCTTAAAATGAAAAGGATAGATACTGAGATGAAAATATCTATTTTTACTTTTAGTACACAGTAAGCAAAACCATCCTTTTATCATAGAAAATTGCTTATTTCTTTTTTTCTTTTTTTTTTTTTTTGAGTTGGAGTCTCACTCTGTCGCCCAGACTGGAGTGCAGTGGCCGCTCCCGGCCACCGCAGCCTCGACCTGCTGGGCTCCGGTGATCCTTCCGCCTCAGCCTGCCAAGGAGCTAGAACTACAGGTGCGCGCTACCACGCCCAGCTAATTTTTTGATTTATTGTAGAGATGAGGTCTCGCCAAGTTGCCCAGGCGGGTCTCGAACCCGCTGGCTCAGGCAATCCACTCACCTCAGCCTCCCAAGGTGCAGGATTACAGGCTGAGCCACTGAGTCCGGCGAAAATTGCTTATTTCTATCAACACTGTAATTAAGTAATTTCATAAGGTGTTTTCAGAATGGGTTAAAATAAGACAATGATTAAAACTTAATTTGATATAGTTTAAAACCATAAACTCAGTGTGTGTTTATTTAC
>CAUYQG010018338.1:0-17067 GCA_963574415.1 Tarsius wallacei
AAAAAATTAGCCGGGCGTGGTAGCGCGTGCCTGTAATTCCGGCTACTCGGAAGGCTGAGGCGGAAGGATCGCCGGAGCCCAGCAGGTCGAGGTTGCGGTGGCCGGGAGCGGCCACTGCACTCCCGTCGGGGCGACGGAGTGCGACGCCAACTCAAAAAAAAAAAAAAAAAAAAGAAGGCTTGTTTTTTTTTTTTTTGAGTTGGAGTCTCACTCGATCGCCCAGACTGGAGTACAGTGGCCGCTCCCGGCCACCGGAGCCTCAACCTGCTGGGCTCTGGCGATCCTTCCGCCTCAGCCTTCCAAGCAGCCGGAACTATAGGCACGCGCTACCACGCCCGGCTAATTTTTTAGATTTATTGTAGAGATGAGATTTCGCCTGCCCAGGCGGGTCTCGAACCTGCGGGCTCAGGCAAATCTTATTTTTTATGCATAGCATTGGATTTTCACTCTATATAATTTTTTTTTACTTTACCTTTTTTTTTTTTTTTGAATCAGAGTCTCACTCTGTTGCCCAGGCTGGAATGCAGTGCCATGCTCACGGCCACCCCAGTGTTGAACTGCTAGGCTCAGGTTATCCCTACACCTCAGCCTTCCAAGTAGCCGGAACTATAGGTGTGCACTACCATGCCCAGCTAATTTTTTGATATATTGTAGAGACAAGTTCTCATCAAATCTCCCAGACTGGTTTCGAACTCCTGGACTCAAGCAATCCTCTCACCTCGGCCTCCCAAAGTGTTGGAATTACAGGTTTGAGACACCACGCCCGGCCAATTTTTTTTTTTTTTTTATTCTTTTGCTTTCTCATTACACAGCTGAACATTTAGGTCTAGTTGTTTGCTTTGGAAATTCCTGGTTCTCTCTTACATGGTTATCTCTTATCCTCCCTCCAAGCAGCAGACAGTATATCTTTTCTGAAAAGAGTCCCCCATTCCTCTCAGACTGCATTAGATATCATTGCTGGGAGAGTCCTTTTCCTGATTTTATTCCATCTCAGTAATACTTATCACACTGTAACTATTAAATGTCCACCTTCTGTTTCTCTATTGCCTAGTAGACTGTAAATGATTTGTAAGCAGTGACTATTGTCTTATTTCCTTGTTTCCAAAAAGTAGAAACATTACCTAGTACAGAAACTTCCCTTATAAATATTTTGGAATGCATTTAAATATCCACTGTTGTACTTGACTAAACTCATTGCATTTGAAAGGGCAGCAGTCCTATGCCTCTTGGACATATTTGGGAAATCCCTATTCTATAAGTATCAGAAAAATATTGTAAATATTCTATCCTTGGTATTTGTATGACTACAGTAGTATAAATTCTCTAAAATGATACATTAAGCAGCAGAATATTTATTGACTTATATAAGCAATCTAAAAATAATTTGAATATTACTATAAACAAATTTTCTTGCTCTTAACAGCATTTTGGGAAAGCATATCAAAAATACACTTGGCTGTATCAAAGTGATAATCTAATTTTAGGTCTCAAAATACAGTTATAATAAAGCAATTACAAAGGGATATTTTGGTTTTCTTGAGGTTTGGTATGTAAAAATAGTTTGGCTAGTGTGAACTTAAATACCCATGTTGTACCTCAAAGCTTATTTGTAACATCTATGTTGAAATGTGTAATCTAAGTTGAGGAAATGTTGAAACAGAAGCCTTAACTATTTTTTAGATGGATGGTACCTATAAATAAAATGCATCATGACATTAACCAATCAATATAAATATATAAATAAACAGAATGAGATACAAAGTGGCATTGAAAATAATCTCTTTCCTAACGTACTAGACAAAAAAAGTTTTAAAGGCATTCTAAATTGGTTAACCATCAATCTAGTAAGTTGAGCCATATTGTTCAGCTGCAATGGAGAACTAATCAGGGTCACAACTGTTAGCCCATTGATAGAGGCTGTCCTTAGAACTGCAGAGAGGCACATCAAGAGGGAGCACAAGTGCGGAAGGGGCAAAGTGACACGGCAAACCAAGGCAAGCAGCTGCCCAATGAGCCAGGTATCCTAGTAACCACAGTGTACTGCATTTGAACTAACTAGTGCCTCCCCCTCGCCATGTAGATTGTCTTTGCAATAGAAGCAGTACTACAACTTTACAAGTTGTAGTATGTATATAATGGTCATATGAATATGATGGTAAAAATGGACAAACTCTTGAGTTTTCTCTTTGTACATATATTTATTAAAAATAGATAATGCCGTCTTATTAGTGGCAAATAATAATAAATTCCTAGCATTGTTCTAAATTTCTAAGATCGTATATATTTTTTTGAGTTGGAGTCTCGCTCTGTCACCCAGGCTGGAGGGCAGTGGCATGCTCACGGCCACCACAGCCTCAACCTGCTGGGCTCAGGTGATCCATCCGCCTCAGCCTTCCAAGTAGCTGGAACTATAAGCAAGTGCCACCATGCACAGCTGATCATATTTTTTTAAATAAAATCTTATTTGTCATCTGTAGCTCTGTTATTCAAATAAAGAGTATTAAAAACTCTGAATACTATGGAAACAGTTTTAAATTATTATTTATTATGTAAAACATAGTCAACGTTTACAGTATCTTTATGGGAAAAAATACAAAGTACACTGAAGATTGGGGGTGTTATTTTTGCAAATGAGAAACAAAATAGCAATTTCACCTGGAAATTGTTTGAAATAGTGAGATAATATGGCGATTCTTCAGTATTTCTTGTAAATTAAAAATAATACACTTCGACTCCTTATAAAGAACTTACAAGACATGGTTTAAAGCCACGGCTCATACTGTAGTTTCGATGAGATTGCTCATTGGTTAGTGTTTTTTAAATAACATATTTAAGTAACATTATTCTAAATTTCATTATCTCCAGACTGTTCAGTAGTTTGGCAAGAGTGCCAATCTTCATTGTATGTGGTTGGGAAAGTCAAACATCAACTTCAAAAACTAAAAAGTATCTGAATAAGACTGAAAATGTACTTTAAACCAGTTATTTTTTTTTTCAAAATGTGAATGGTGAATCAAACATTGAAATTTCAAACATACACACAAACTCTCAGAGTTATTTTTTTCTTTTGAGGTATTCCTTCAATGACATAGGTAAGAAATATAGAAAATATAAAGTGGGCTTATGCAGCAAACATATTTTTAGATTTTAGGATATTTCTTATAGTTACCAAAAAAAGTTATGTATCATTTTGACATTGTTTTATGTATGTATGTAAGTACTTACACAAGTATTTTTATTTACTTCAATGATTAATATCAGGATTATTACAGATTTTCTTAAGTGATAGTGTATTATTGGAGATTGGAAATTGATTTCAGAGTCTCTAGGGAGCTTCCTGATATAGCGTTCACGTAAGAGAATGAAGTAAAGTTTTTTTATTGTGCCCATTCTTCTAGGATCCACATTAATGATCACAGAGAGGTTTTGTCATACCATTACAAGACAGCATAGAATTGCTTCTGGGATAGTACTTTGGTGGCATGTGTAAAAATGGTGAGATAAGAACTCTACAAATGCCACTCTTCTTGTGTCATGCCTAATTTTGATCTGCCTAGTCCAAACATAACATTTTACAATATTTACTGTACTTTTACTCATGTTTATTTTTCTTAGACTAAAATATCTTTATCCAACTTCTCTTTATGACAACATTATCTTTATCTTTCTTATGACAACTTTTTCTTTGAAGTCATTTTTGGATTCTATTATTTAGAATTAAACACTCCTCTGTGTTGCTACACAGATTCTTTTTATTCTAAATGTATATCATTCAGATTTTAATGTTCAGTGAACAATTATAAATATTTAACTCTCAATGACCTATGTACAGTTTAAATTTTGAACAAACAGGAGCTAAACAAAGTTGCTTGACCTTGAATGTCAGAGTACGAATTTCCCTATCTGTTGTAAAAGCAGTCAAATAAATTAAAGGATGTGTACGAGATGAACAACAATCATCCTTTATATTTAAAAATCACTCTGATGTAGGGAATAAAATGGTTTGACTGGGATAACAGTTGGTGTGAAGAGAACAGTTAAGAAACTATTTCTGTAATTTAGGAGAGCTATAATGGTAAGTTGGACAAGAAAGGTGTCAGTTGAGATAGAAAGTGGTGAATGGAGTTGAAAGCTGTTTGTAAGGCAAAATGACAGTGTGCAATGACATACTAGAGATGTGGTGGGGGGTGAGTTGAGGTAAAAACAAAAGGTGATCCCTGAGTTCCTGAAATGTGTGACTGAATCAGTAGTTGTGCCAGTCATTGAAATAGCAAATTGTAGCAGCAAGACCAGATTTGGGGGATAAGGAGATTATTATTTCAGTTCTGGAATGCTAGGTTTGTGGTGCCCTAGAGAAATCTAAGCAGGTATTTAAGAAGGCAGTTGAATAGACAGGCTAGAGAATTTCTAGCGTTGGCTAGAAATCTACATGTGCGAGTTAATGGGATTTTAAAAAAATGTTTGAGGCCCTGATCTCTGACAAGATTACCTAAGTTTGAGTACTGAGCAAAAACAAAGGAGGTTGCCATGAAAAATCCAAATGTTTGAATATATACAGAGCAAGTCTGAAGAAGGGGTTGAAAAGGAGAAATCAGAGAGATGGGAGTAAAAATAGATATGTGCTTTGTCTCATAAGGTTAGGAAAGTATGGTTAGTGATGCTGAAAATTCAAATAAACTAAAGATTAGAAAATGCCCACTAGATTAAATGATTTAGAAAAATTTGTGAGAGATTCCCTCGGTGAAATGAGAGGGACAGAGCCAAATAAAAATGAATTAAGGAGATGGTAGACAATCCACACACATATGAATACACACATATATACTGCTTTCCAACATTTATATAAGGTAAAGAGATTAATACAGATTGGTCTATTATTTATTTATGCAAATACCTTGGGTTGGTCTCTTGGTCTATGTCGTCATACCCCCCAAAATGAAGAAAAAATGATCACATTCTATTAGTTAAAATTCATTAGCAACCTGATTGATCAAAATTGAGACAAGCAAATGAAACATAAAGATAGACTAATTCTCAACTCAGCAATATATAGCTGCAAACAGTACATATTTATTATATTTTTGAAGAAAGAATGTCTTTTTCAGAATGAGATAGTACAGTCAGAGAGACAAATAACAAGAGGGAAATGTTGGTATTATCCATGAAGGGATTGCTCAGGGAAGATAATACTATATTTTGTAGAAAGATGAACTAAGTTATCCATTAAATATTGGAATATCATTAACTTCTTTTGCTCTCCTTCTGTTCTCATAAACCTATATTTTCATAATGATTTGACTTCTCATTTAGCTTGTAGACAGAATACATTTGGTCTCGTTAGTAATTAGAGTTTCTCTATATAGATAAATCCATCACATGCTGATCTTATACATTAGTTTGTGAGTTTGGTTAATGGAAGTTCGGTCTAGAGAAAAGTATTTATCTTTAGTTGATAAGAGAATCAAATTTACAAATATACAGACCTAAGGAGGGATTCCAGAATCCAGCAAATATACTGAAGTCTAGCCTTCTGGGACAACTGATGGGAGAAATGACTCGATGATACATATGCGTACCCTTCTAGACTAACATCTCTCATTGGATATGAAGTTTTTCTTATTTCCATTTTCACATTAAGACTGCATCTCATGTATCATTATAACCACTTTGTGGGCAGATACCTTTTATTTCCCATAGCACCTGGCAAATTGCTCTAGACATATTGGCTACTGATAATACAATAAAAATTCTAAGTGTTTGTATACTTTTTTTGATGTGAATTTGAGCATCGACAGAGCGTAATTTGCTTGGCAGCAAACTTTTATTTGATATGCACTTGCCATTCACTTATTAAATTATCTTGTGCTGGAAATTAAAACCCTGAAGGGTAAGAGTATTATTGTAAACATGGTATATACTTTCAACATCTTGGCCTTTAACAGATAGATACTAGCTGAAAATGAAAAAGTTCTGTCCAGTAGTTGAATGGTTTTGCAGAATTAACATTCATGGGAAACACAGTTGTTATGTGCCCTCAAAGAACAGATTGCCCATAACATGCTCTGTTTGCGATGGGATATTAAAGACCAGCTCTCATAATTTTTCACTTCACATTTATAGATTTGTTTCTGCTGACAGAATAGTGGAAATGTAATTAAATGTTTAGTTTAATTAAAATGGAAAATAAAGGCTTGTTCTCTGAAATTCAGTGCAAGCCCAAAATAGCAAACATGAATGATTATGTATCTCAAAAGCATGTACTA
This sequence comes from Tarsius wallacei, assembly GCA_963574415.1. Taxonomy (NCBI): domain Eukaryota; kingdom Metazoa; phylum Chordata; class Mammalia; order Primates; family Tarsiidae; genus Tarsius; species Tarsius wallacei. Next base: position 6,264 of record CAUYQG010018338.1, read on the forward strand.
CTGGTTTTCTGAATGTATATATTTTTCTAATACCCAAATATAATTACACTCATATGTTACACAATTCCCAAAGCAAACTGTGCATTGTCACACACACACACACACACACACACACACACACACACACACACACACCCACGATGTATATTCAGAATCCATGTAAAGTTTAGAAAACATTTATATACAGAAATTGGTCAGGGTTGGCTTGCGAATTGATGGGACGTGATATGTATTGAGACACTCATAAAAGATATGTCTACACTAGGGGTCAGCCAAATTTTTCTGTAAAGAGCCAGCTAGTGAATGTTTTCAGCTTTGCAGGCCATATGGTCTCTGTCAAAACTGCTCAATTCTACTGTTGTAGCATGAAGGCAGCCAAAGACTATAATCAAGTGGGCCTGACTGTGTTCCAGTAAATCTTTATTTATGGACAACGAAATTTGAATTTTATATAATCTTCACATTTTACTAGTCTTATTTTGATTTTCTTAACAATTTTAAAATGTAAAAACATTCTTAGTTCACATACCATACAAAAACAGGTGGTAGGCCCAGTGACTATGGTACACACACACACACACACACACACACACACACACTTTCCACTAAGGTACCACATTTCAAACTATTAAATAAGCATCTCTGATCTTAACTCGTGCTGTCCTCTCTTTCTCACTCTGCTCTGTTCACACTGGTATTACTTTTTTCTTCCATGAACACTAACTTTTTTTAAATATTTTAATAGTTCTTAAACATCCCTTCCATGTTCAAAGACTTTTATGGACTTTTAACTGTAATTTTTTCAGCATTTTATGTGTTCATTTTTTCTTAAAATTATTCAGTTATTTAGTCAACAAATTTGTCAAGCATAAATCAAGTCAGTACTGTTTTTTGCTAGAAAGATGTCTAAATCAACACTCTATCTTTAAGTATTTATTCCTGGAGGTATTTTTGGTGCGTGTCAGATCAGAAACTTTTATTACAAATGACGAGTAAATTGATCCTCTATAATTAATTGAATAATTCTCCATTTTCTTTTGTACTTTGAAATGCACTTTCCTATATATTATATCTTTATAGCTTCTAATATCTATTTGAATTGTATTTGGTTGCACTGAATCATTTCTTCACTTATATATAAGCAATACATTTAAATTATATTAAATATATTTGATGCTTATTGTTCAATTTACTATGAATTATCTTATAGAAAATTGTCTTGGTACCTCCCATAAATCAATCTTAAAAGGAAATTAACATTACCAACCAAGTAAAAATCCAATCAAGATTTGGTTCGATTGTGGAAAGTTCTTAAAATACCTGAGAATTGACATAGTTTTCTCATCAGAAAAAAAAGAATATTTTAGGTTCTTTTAAAATTTTACTTTTTAAAATAAACGCAACAAATTTATTTTTAACAAGCTTAAATCACAAAGTATTTTGGTTGTGGTTATTAAAGAAACTGGTACTTTTTTCTGTTTTATTGAAACTTGCTAATTATGCATAAAACAGCTAAATACTGTGTTTCATTATATGTCTAAAATAATACTGTATCTTTAAAGTTGTGGTAATGTTAACCTTCAAACAACTACAATAGTTTACTTTTTAATTATAAAACACGATGTTCTGACTGAAAAATAATTGACAACAGAGAAATAACAAGAGGGAAAATTAAATGTAAATTCTTATATCCTTAATCTAAGAATTAATACTTATTTTTTCAAATTTTAAATGGGCATTTTGGTTGCTATTATTATAAAGTTACAGGTATTTTCATAGTTAGATAATTTAGATAGCTCAAAATATTTAAATGAAAAGTTCCTTTCTTTTTCTCTACTCATTGAAAGAATATCTTTATTATTTTCATTATTTTATTAATTTTATTTTAAATATGTACAGTACAATCAGGGTTAGGTACATAAATGATCATCATGCAGGTAAAGTTTGGATATTCTTATTGATGTTATTTACTCCCCCCCCAGCAGTGTCCCACTATGCCAATCCCTTTTGTATAGTATAATGATAAATGTTCAGAGTCCACTTATGAGTGAGAGCATTTAGTGCTCAGATTTTTGTTTCTGTGATTAATCATTGAGTATTATAGACTCCAAATTCATCCAACTTTATGTAAAGTCCATAATTTTGTTTTTCTTTATGACTGCACAATATTCCTTCATGTGTATGTATCACATTTTCTTTATCCAGTTCACTTTCGATGAGCAGCACAGTTGGTTCCATGTTTTTGCTATTGTGAATAATGCTGCAATACACATACGTAGGCAGGCATCTTTTTTATAAAGTGATTTGTGTGCTTTTGGATATATTCCCAGAAGTAGGATTGCTGGGTCATATGCAAGGTCATTTTAGATCTTTCAGAAATTGCCACACAGTTTTCCACAAATGGACAGAAATTGAAACCATTTCTCCTGAAAACCAGAACAAGACAAGGTTGCCCACTCTCACCCCTCCTACTCAACATAGTGTTGGAAGTCTTAGCAAGAGCAATCAGACAAGAGAAGGAAATCAAGGGTATTCAAATATGAAAAGAGGAAGTCAAGTTATCCCTCTTTGTAGACGAATGATCCTATTCCTTGAAAACCCAAGAAAATCTGTCCAAAACCTCCTTGCACTGACAAAGAACTTTGACAAAATCTCAGGGTATAAAATAAACATGAAAAAGTCAGTCACATTCCTATATTCCAACAATAATTAGACAAATGGAAACTACAATCCTATTCACAATAGCCACAAAAAAATTGAAATACCTAGGCATCTTCCTAACCAGAGAAGTGAAAGAACTTTACAATGAAAGCTACAAAACACTGTTCAGAGAAATCAAAGAAGACACACACAAATGGAAAAAATATATATCATGCTCAAAGGCTATCTACTGATTTAACACAATGTCCATTAAATTACCAACATCATTCTTCTCAGACCTGGAATCAATTACACAGAAAGTCATATGGGAACATAAACCACCACAAATAGCCAAAACAATCCTTAGCAAAAGAAGCAAAACTGGAGGTATTATACTTCCAGACTTCAAGCTCCACTATAAAGCTACATTAATCAAAACTGCTATTGGTGCAAGAGTAGGCATATAAATCAATGAAACGGGATAGAGATTCAGAAGCAAAACCTCAATTTCTCAACCAACTCATCTTCGGCAAAACCTCCACCAACAACCAATGGAGAGAGGAGAACCTATTCAGTAAATGATGATAGAAAAACTGGCTGACCACATGCAGATGATTGAAACATTACCCCTACCTATCAGCATTCACAAAAATCAACTCTAAATGGATCAAAGATCTAAATGTAAAACCTCAAACTATAAGAATCATGGAAGAAAATGTAGGAAACACCCTTACAGATATTGGAATAGGCAACCAATTCCTAATAAACTCTCCAAAAGCAAATGTCATAAAAGATAAGATAGTCAAGTGGGACCTCATGCCACTGAAAAGCTTCTGCAATGCAAAAGAAACCATCAAGGGAGTGGAAAGACAACCCACAGAATGAGAAAAAATTAATAACTCAAAAAACAACATGCTGGGCTTCGTGTCTCAGCCTGTAAACCAGCAATTTGGGAGGCCTAGGCAAGTGAAATGTCTGAGCCCGGGGGTTTGAGACCAGCCCGGGCAACTTGGTGAGAACTCGTCTCTACAATAAAACAAAAAACAAAAAAAATTAGCTGGGCATGGTAGCACACACCTGTAGTTCTGTCTACTTGGAAAGACGAGGCAGAAGGATCACCAGAGCCAAGCAGGTCGACGCTGGGGTGGAGGTGAGTGTGGCACTGACTTCAACCTGGGCGACAGAGTAAGACTCCAACTCAAAAAAATAAATAAATAAAAATAAAAATAAAAAATAAAAAAACAGGTTTTGGATAGGATGTGGGGAAAAGGGAATGCTTCTATGCTTCTACACTGTTGGTGGGAGTTTAATTTAGTGGGAGGAATTTCTATCTTAATTATCTTGGTAGACAATATTACTATGGACAAATTCCTTGTTCTTATAACTTTTGGGGGAAAAATCATTTATTTATTAACTCTTTACCACTATAATAATGAATTTAACACACCTAAACCATTTATTTCCTCCTTCTTGCCAGCTTATGTTCTTGCAATCTATGGTTTTATAGCCTAAAAAATAAATTTATCTTATTTGATTTCCCTAATCTAGTTGCTATCTATTGATGCCTTACTCTTTATAAAAATAATCAAATCTGCATATTTATCCAGTTTACATTTTGCCTTTCCAATACTGATAGTCATATTATTTTATATGTTATCTCTTTGTAATTAGTTGTTTAAAGGGCAATCTCCCAAGTATCAAGGTCTGGTCATTTTCTAAACTTACCTAATTATAAAAATAAATGTATGCAAAGTTGTTAAATATTCAAATTTCTAGATATCTATGTTACGGAAACTCATTTAGTTGGTCTAAGGAGGTTCAGAATTTGTTTTATTATATGGCAAGATTGACCTAATGATTATTTTGTCTGAATTAATTCCATTACCCATATTTCTTTCATCAGTGTCTTTCTTTTATTTGCTTATCTTTTATTATTTCTCATTTGATTGTAGGACAACTTTAAATTACTTTAAAAGTAATTTGTGTGCATGTGTGTATGTGTCCAATTTGAAACTATTGCCAAGAAAAAAAATCTCTCAAGTGTAAGACCTCATGATCACTTCCCAAACTTTTCTAATCATAATCATATACACACATATATGTTTATGCGCGCACACACACACACACACACACACACATATACACGTATGGAAAAAATTTTTGTAGTTTCTCACATTCAAACGCACATATCTTGACATTATCTTTGATTGATGATATGGCAAGCTATGGAATGTCAGATACAAGCATCTGTTCAGGTTAAACTCTATTGTCTCCTAGTATTTAGTGCCACTGGTAAGAAATCCAAAGTCATTCAGGTTTTTATTCCTCAGTAGGTAATCTATTTTTTTTATTAGAAATTCTGTAGAATTTGTCTTTAAATTTTAAATTTAAAAATTTATCTAGAAAATTTTGGATTTTCCTCATTATTTCCTTTTAGAATTTGGTGTGATATTTTAACTTGGAGATTTGTGTTTTCTCTCAACTTCAGGGAAATTTAATTCTTTTTATTCACTCTTCAAGTTTATTTTTTCTTTTCTCTGTTTTTTGGTCCTCCTTGCTCCCAGATAGTGGAATCTGACATACAACTTTGTTACTTATGTGATCTCATGCTTTGTAATTCTCTTTTTAATGCAATAAATTTTCAGTCTCTACTTCTGTATCAAGAATGTAATCTCTGTTGCAGTCATTCTAGTATCCAGCCCATCTGTTAAATTTTTAAAATGTTTACCAACTTTTAAACTTGTAAGTGTCTCCAGTCCCAGAGCTGCTTCTACTTTTGACAGTCAGCAATTTTTCCATCTCAAAGTTCCTTATTTCTGCTTAGCTTTCCTCGGGTGTTACCTGATTCTTAGTGTTCTATTCATATTTAAAAATCATAAAATTTATGAATTAATGTATAAAACATTAGGTTACCATACAATTGGGTAAGGTGTTCCTCCAATTAACTTCTCCCTTCAGAGGGGGTAGTTTGCTATATTTCCTGGCAAGAATAAAATAATTGTTTTGTTCATAAATTTCATTAATATGAAATCAATTATTGATCGTGAGAGGATAAAAGAATGTTGTAGGATAGAGAAGAGACAAATAATTGCGCACTGTCATCTTAAATTTTTTTAAATAGCTGTGAAATATAGTACAGTTACTAGGAAGACTCCTTTGCCAATTCAAAGTCTGTGTTTACAATTTAAAGACAGAACAATTAATTTATATAGTAGTATGACATTTCTTCAGCCAACCTTAAGCCATAAAAAGAAGTATATGTTAATTTTCTACCCACAACCCTCCAGCATACACAACACACACAGTCACATACTGATATTTATATATGTTGCAATTTTAATAAAATTTGCCGAATTGCATAACTTTTGTGGGTTTTGTTTTTCTTTTCAACTTTCTAAATATAGCAAAAACATTGCTTGCCTCCTCTAAAATAGCTTCAATGCACACTAATCTTTCTATTCACTTGCTAATATATATTTGTTCTAACAGATTTCAGACAGTTTTGTAAAAATTGGCAAATACTGATAATGTTCTCAAATAATTGAATAGGTCCACATCATAATTAATTGACATGAAAATAGCTACAAGGACTTAGCAGAATACACACACAACAGGTGAATTACTCTTTTTTTTTTTTGGTTGATTTCTTTTTTTACTTTTTCTCTGTTTCACATACTCACTGTTGTGCTCTACAGGTTCTGTGATTGGCAAACCAATCCTCTTTATCTTTAGACTCTGATTTTTGTCCTTTGGAACTCTGAAATAGAGAAAATCTATATCTTCGCTGAACAGATTGTGGATGGCAGCAGTTCCCTTCTTTAGTCCTGCCTTTCACTTTTCAGAGAAATAAGTAATCTCAACAACACAAGGTGTCAACAAATGGACCAAATAGCTATCTTCACAAATCTCACCTTACTTTTCTTTTGTAATGCATTCTCTTCTTTGATGTGGTCACTTATAACTTTGTCACATTTAGAAAGATGCCATTTATATGCATATACTTTTGTATAATAGTAATAGTATTTGAGAAGTTGTGTGCATAGTTGTAATTATTATTTAATGAGTGGATATGTGTACTCAAAAAGGTGAACAACATAAACTCGCTCCTTCAATGCAAGTAATTGTTACAAGGTCTTTTCCAGAGATATGTTATTATACCATCAAAAGATGAGCACACTGACAATCAGTGCTTATCAAAGGCAAATCACCAAATATGTGGCAATGCTAGCATTTGAATCAGGTGGATCTCCATTCAAACTCTAAGGATTTGCTTTCAATTTCCATTAAAAAAAAAAAAAAAAGAATGACCTAAGAACTGGATATCTCTGTTCTATCATATATTCAATAAAGTTCTTTGGGGAAATTGAGAAATGGTTAATTAAGTGGAACTAATGATGGTTTAATATAAAAGTTCTAGCAATTGGATCCCTTTTATGTGTGGAGTAAAGTTCAAACCCTAGTAAAAGTGATAGAAAGGTTTAGGGGACTTCAGAAAGAAAAGATTCTGTCTTGAAGAGTGTGATGAGGAACATCAATATCAATAATGACCAGTTAGTAATGATGAGCAGAACATATGGCTAGAGGCAACATGTGTAAAACTGCCATGCCTAATATATTCACATCGGCAGCTTGAGGAATCTTTAGATAGACAGAGAAGGGCAATGACAATTCTACTTTGAAAATGACTTGAAACCTATATATATACTTGAGTGTGACTGCAGTATTCTGGGAATTACCTCATTCCACCTGTATTTTAGTGTTGCCACTTCTGAGAACCTAATGCTGAGCAAGACAATAAATTTAAAAGCTGAATTTTCACTGCTCACCTGAATCTGTTGTGTAATTCTTAACAGCTTATGGTGACCAAAAGGCCTGGGCTTATACAACGCAAGAGACCTATAAAGAAATTATTTCAGCACACCACACGCAATTGACTTGCAGTAAAAAAGGAAAAGAATAATGACATAAGGCATCCTGAGATATGAAAATGAAATCCCATTTTATCTAACCAATCTTCCTAGAGTCCCAAATTAACCCTGGCAATATGGAATTTATTTTGGACACACTTTCTAGACAATGCTTCAGAGACACTTTTCTCTTTTTAGCTTGTTCTGTTCTTTATGGGGTTGATGGCCTCTATACATATTTTTCTGAGTTAAAAATAATCAGACTTTGTGTCATGGTCTAAGTTTTCTTTCAAGGTAACAATATAAATAATCTTTATTCTATAACAACTGCCCTTCCTCTTGTGCATTCAAACACATATTCACTTATAATTTTAGAGTAGAGAAAGGTGGTAGAGTTCAGATATCAATTTCTGGCTTTCAATACGCTCTTTGATTTGTCAATAAATACTTATACATGCTTACCATTTAGTGGTACTTTTATAAAGCAACTTTGAATAAGCAAAAAAAAAAAATGGTAAAGCATAGCTAATCACACATTCTCTAATGAAGGTCAAGCTTCTCATGCAGTCAAATAAAATAAATTATCAGATTTCATTTGACAATTGTGCATACTGTAGAATACACAAATCTCTACTATACTAAGTTAAATCGATCTATTTTTAGTTATACTTTTTTTTGGAGTCACCAAACCTTATCACAGAGTTGTCACCTTGTTACCTTGCCAGTTTTTACAAATATGAGAAAAGTTTTATTTACTAATCAGCAATATAGAGTTTCAAATTATTTAAATGGCTTTTAAATTCAAACCAACTTAAGATTTTAGTAATGCTTTCTAATCATCTTGTCTGACTTCTTCCTGAAAGTTCTCTTTCCCCTCTCCTCCCCTCCCCTCTCTTTCCCCTTCACCTCCCTCTCCCTCCCTCTCTCATCCCTTCCTCCTTCCCTTCCTCCCTCTCTCCTACACTCTCACATGAGCTTTCTCTCTCTCTCTCTCTCATTGCTTACATACCACTGATCTTCTATAAACTTTTGTCCATTGGAACTATAACAGCAATAATAATAACAACATTATTATTATTGTTATTATTATTATTATTGTATGATATAAAATTGTTTTCCACTCAATACTATTTTCTGAGTTGCATTTTCTTTTTTTTTTTTTTTGAGTTGGAGTCTAACTCTGTAGCTCAGACTGGAGTGCAGTGGCCACTTCCAGCCACCGCAGCCTCGACCTGCTGGGCTCCAGTGATCCTTCCGCCTCAGCCTTCTGAGTAGCTGGAATTACAGGCGCGTGCTACCACACCCGGCTAATTTTTTGATTTATTGTAGAGATGAGGTCTCACCAAGTTGCCCAGGCGGGACTCGAACCCGCGGGCTGAGGCAATCCGCTCACCTCAGCCTCCCAAGGCGCGGGATTACAGGCTGAGCCACCGAGCCCGGCTAAGAGTTGCATTTTCATATTACCAACTTGACTCTTGATTATCTCCTCAAGTTGTCTCAATAGCACCCCAATATTAGTATATTCCAATCTGAATCTGCTACATTTTCAAACCAGATTTCAGAATTTTATTTTCTCTTTCTACTAATGGCAGTGGCTTTTTATTTTCCAGGATCAAGCTAGAAAACTCTGATTCATTCTTAGCTCCACTATGTTATGTTTAATTGTTTCTCTAAATGTCTCCAAATATGTACTTTTCCTTTCTCTATTCTTATACCAAGAGAAAAGCATTCATTACATCTTTTTGGTTGTAACTGTAAATTGCCACAGCTTTTTTATCCTGTGATACAGCAAGCCATGTGATAATCAACCACCATGTATTCAGTCAATACAGTTTAGTTATCTATCAAGACTTGAAAATATGGAGAGTGTCTCCACCAGGCTAACTCTATCCTTACATTGAGCTCCTTTTGTTTTTTAACGTTTAAACTCAGTGTGTGCAATATATTGATGTTTTATAGAGATGACTATTGAGAAAACATATTGTGGGTACAACACAACTAATAATATTTTTTTAAAAAGTTTAAACTTTGGGGATGGGAGCCAGATATCAGTACTATTTATTTATTTGTAATTGTGTTTTTAAATTTTTGTTTCAATGTCTTCAGAGAGTATAAATGATTTTTACACCAATGCATATGTAGATGCATTGTATAATGGAAAAGGATTCTGGGCTTTAAGTGTACCCACTATCCCTACCTGAGCACATTGTACCTAATAGATAATTTTTCATTCCTACCCTCCCCGTCCCTTCTGAGTCTTCAGTGTCCATATATGCCATTGCAATTTCTTACTTTAGTTCCCACTTATAAATTGGCTGATGTTCTCCAATTTCATCCAAGATTCTGCAGAAGACATCATATCATTTCTTGTCCTAGATGAATAGTATTCATATATATATTTATTTATATATATATACACACGTATATATGACATTTATACATATATACGTATATACAATATATTACACATATTATATATCATACATATACATACATTACATATATTATACATTACACTGTATATTGTGTATTGCATATTATATCATATATCATATATTATATTATATTACATTATATTATATTATATTATATTATATTATATTATATATTTTCATTGTCCACTAATAAGTTGACGGGCATTTAGGTTGATTTCACATGTTTGCAATTGTGAATTGTGCTGCAGTTAGCATATCATTACAGGTTTATTTTTGTATAATGACCTCTGTAGCCAGGTGTAGTGGATCATGCCTGTAATCCTAGTAGTTTGGGAGGCACTTGATGCCAGCAGTTCAAGATTACTTCTGTGCCTTTGAGTAGATACCAAGTAGTGGTATTGTTGTATTAAAGAATCTCTACAAGAAGAACTACAAAAAAAAAAAAAAAAAACTGATGAAAGAAACCATAGAAGACACAAACAAATGAAAACATCCCATTCTCATGGACTGGAAGAATTAACATTGTTAGAATGACCATATTACCCAATGTAATCTACAAATCAAATGCAATTTCTATCAAACAACCAATGTCACTCAACACAGAATTAGAAAAAATATTCTAAAATTCATATTGAACCAAAAGAGAGCCAGAATTGCCAAAGCATTCCTAAGCAAAAAGAACAAAGAGGGAGGCATCACATTATATGGCTTCAAATTGTACTACAAGGTTATACTAACCAAAACAGCATAGTACTGGTTCAAAAGCAGACACATGGACCGATGGAACAGAATAGAGAATCCAGAAATAAACTCAAATACCTA
>CAUYQG010018344.1:0-44718 GCA_963574415.1 Tarsius wallacei
TTAAAAAGTGGGCAAAAGACATGAACAGACACTCTCAAAAGAAGAGATACAGACAGCCAGCAGACACATGAAAAAGTGCTCAGCCTCACTAATCATCAGAGAAATGTAAACTAAAACCACATTGAGATACCACCTAACCCCTGTAAGAATGGCCATCATTAACAAAACAAACAAAAAATGCTGGCGAGGATGCAGACAAAAAGGGACACTTCTACACTGCTGGTGGGTATGCAAACTAGTGCAACCCCTTTGGAAAACAGTGTGGTGATTTCTGAAAGAATTAGAAATTGCCCTTCCATATGACCCAGGAATCCCCCTGTTGTGAATATACCTGGAGGCACTCAAATCATTCTACAAAAAAGATACCTGCACAGGCATGTTTATTGCCATACTATTTACAATAGCAAAAACATGGATCCAACCGTGCTGCCCATCAAAACTGGATTGGATTTTTTAAAAATGTGGTTCCTATACACAATGGAATATTATGCAGCCATAAAGAAGGACAAACATATGGACTTCGCAGCAACTTGGATAGATTTAGTCTATCATACTCAGTGATCTATCACAGAAATAAGGAACAGAGTTCTATATGTCCTCACTCATAAGCGGATCTTTAGCAATTATCATAATTCTATAAGAAAGGGATTGGCAGTACTGGGAATCTGCCAGGGGAGGGGGGTTGGAACTGGCAGTAGTGGAAAACTGCTGTGGGAGCAGGGGGCATACTTCATCAACAAGGGTACCTGCATAATGAACATTTGTATACCTAACCCTGAATTGTACCCCACATCTTTATAATAAAAAATTAGAAGAGAAAAAATTAAAAATAAATAAAATAAAAATAAAATAAAATGAATCTTTTTTTTAAAAAAAGGATTCCAAATTTCTCATCAGGAAACCACATTATTTTAATGATTCAATCAACTTTTAAAACTCTCAAGATTGGATATTAGAAAATAAAAACAAAGCAAAACTGGAGAAAACATCCTAAAAACATTAAAAAATGAGTAGCTCAAATACAACACCTTATTTTTCCAGTATAAGAAGGTATTTTTATAACTCCTCTTATACTGAGGCATTAAAAATGATATTTTATGGTGACAGACCTAATCAGACCATTTAAGGAGCTCAGAGAAATTCACCCCAAAGTATAGAATTTTGCCTCAAGGTCTCTCTGACTCTCCCTTCCATGCATGCGTGGACACACACACACACACACACACACACACACACACACACACACACACACACAGTCTCCCCAAGCTGCTTTCTCTACCTGGTAAGATTATGTATGTCAGGAAAGAAGTGGAAGAACCATTTCACAAAATAATGCCTATCTCTCAGGTTCATACATCTTCCAAGGAGTATTATTTGCAAGTCATTCTCAGTTTCCCCATCCATTCATTCTCCCAATCATTTGTTGTCCCTCAATAGAAGAATTCTTCCCCTTCCTGTAAACTGCAAGCCCCAAATGCTCAAAATGGTAGCTAAGTTTCTACAAATCATTGGGAAATTGGGTCTTCATTCTGAAAGGCCCATGTATACACATCAAATAAAATTTGTATGCCTTTTCTCCTATTAATGAATCTTGCTTCATGCCACTGATTTTTTCAGTGAATCTTTAGGGGGCCAGTGGCCACTATCTTAGAGTCTACATTGCAATGATAGTGCGTTGATTAGTCTTCCCACCCATTGCAACCTTTAAATGATCCCCTGGTGGCATTCTGCATCCCATCGATTTCTTTTTTGCTTAATTTTGTTTACTTTTATTTTTTGTAGATCCCCTGGTGGCATTCTGAATCCCATCGATTTCTTTTTTGCTTAATTTTGTTTACTTTTATTTTTTGTAGAGACAGGATTTCCTTATGCTGCCCAGGTCAACCTCAAATTCCCAGGCTCAAGTAGTCCTCTCACCTCAACCTCTCCAAAATCTGGAATTGCAGGCATGAGCCATCGTGTCCAACCCTTATCAATTTATTTTGTGAAATATTTGAGACTGAGTTTATTACTTTTCTTCCATGAGCAAAATCTTTACTGTTAGAGTGCTATTTTACTGTTTAGAGTGATATTTTGAATTAGAGATTTGGAAGTGTGTTCTCTCAACCAAGAAGTATTTTGATTAAAACGACATTTATTTTTTAAAAGATTATTAAATATCATCTACCCTCTGCTTTATGACCACCTTCTCTCCTTCACTTTTTAATGTCTGACACACAAAATTGAAAATGAATCCTAGGGATACATCAACAGATATTGCCAAGGAAAGCAATAAGTAAAAAACTTGCTACTTTGTAAGTCTTCTTAGATGAGGCCAGGGGGTGAACAAATTTTTTCTGTAAGCGAACAGATAGTAAAATTCCTGGTTATATGGGACATACTGTCTCACATCAAATACCTAATTCTGTTGTTGCAGCACAAAATAAATCATAAACACTATGTATACAAATGAATATGGCTATTTCCCAATAAAATTTTATTTATGGACATCAAAATTTGAATATCACTTAATGTTTTAGGTCATGAAATATCATTCTTCTTCTGATTGTTTCCAACAACTAAATATAAAAATCATCCTTAATTTATGGGCTGTATAAAAGCAGACAGCAGGTTGGAATTGGCCTCAGGGTCATATTTTTTCAGTCCCAGGATTAGATCCATAGGATGGGTATGAATCTTAGTACAGAAGGTAAACTGTGCAAAAGAGCTAACATTTTAAATTTCCTCCATAATACAATTTAATTTATATCACAAGCCACCCTTCTGCTGCGATGACAGAAGCCATTTTTCCTAGCATTGAGATTGAAGTTCTAAGAGGCTGACATAATGGGAAGAGGAATATCTGGTCCTAGGGGTCATCTATCCATACTGATGTCTCCTGAGAGATTGACTCTTCTTGGCCCATGTGTGTTCATGATTAAAACAGAAAACTGCTGAGTTAGTTCTTATCTCTGTTAACAAAGGTTCTTCCTCCTTCCCTGTTGTATGCTCGTGTCGTTTTTGCCCCCTCATCATAGACAAGTACAAGGCACTCCATGAACTGTGCAGCTTTCTACTTAGATGTGTCATGTAACCATATTACTCTGGGGTCTTTCTACAGTTTTATATTAGAAAGAAAGTATGCATTTTCTCTAGAGTGGGGTCTTCACTGACCAATACTATTCCCATAGCCAGTCTTGGGAGCGGATCATGGGGCCATCCTTTCCCAGAGGCTCACCCATGGTTGCATACCCATTGCCCTAAGCATTGAGCAGGGCAGCTGCAGCCTGTACAGGGTTAGGTAGGAGCAAGGAAGGAAAAAGGGATGCAAGGAAATACTAAGGACATTGACATGAATAGTTCAACAACATTTATCTTTCTGTACACACAATTTTACACATTATGGTTTGGTTACTAAATATATATTGAAATCCTACTGTGTGCCAAACTTGTTCCAGATGTTTAGAGTAAGGTGCTGAGCACAGAAGACAGGGATCCTTCACTTGTGCAACTTCCACTGCAATGGATAACATATATAAGTAATTAATAAATTAAAATGAATAATCTTAAGTAGTGACTAAGCCACATGGCCTAGTGCATACTCTGACAATTGTGACAGTTAACGCATTTATACTAAATGGATCCGATAGATGGTATTGATTAATTTGAGCAGATATGTCAGTGCTGGAAGTCTCTCTCTCATATACACATATACACACATGCATACACACACATATACAAATACCTGATCTCAGAGAAATACAGACAAGATCAACTAGTTAAAAGTAGATGTAAAATGTTTCTAAAATTTTGATTCTCAAAAGGAGCATGAAGATATAAAAACTAAAGAGAAAAAGCCACAAATTTCCTTGAAATAGTGGAGCTTTCCCATGCAAGTACAATATAACTCTATTCCCTTCTCTGTGCAAATGTAGATATAACACTCCTGAAGACTTTTCAGACAACTAGAGTTTAGTATACCACAAATATTCTATAGGGACTATTTGGTATTAGAATGCATGACATTTTACAGCTTTCAAACTCTGCATAAAGCACTGAATTGGGTCAAATTTTGCAAATCAACGGCCTTATCCAGGCTGTTTTGAAGTCTCTTTGGTCTCCTGCTGGGCCAAGACTACATTTCAACACAGATAAAGTTTATCTATGTTGTATATATTTTTAGTAGGAAATATAGTGAGTTCAGAATTTCGATATGTAGGGCAAAATATTTACTAGCTAAGTTTAAAATATTGGAAGGGGGCAGAAGATTGATTTTAAGACTCTCCAATAATAGACAAAATTTAGAGGTTGTGAAGTTTGCTTTGGATACCTCTAGAAACATCTACAATTTCTCCAAAACTACTTTTTTCTGTTATTCTAGATTTGCATTTTAATGGTAATTATTTATTTACTCTCTAAATGGGCAGATAGAAAATAAATGGAAAACAATGGAAGAAGTTTCTCTGAAATTACTCTAAATAATTCTTCAAATATCTATGGCTATGGTATCAGTATTAGTCCAAGGAAACTTACGGCTTTTTTCTTCGGTTTTCATGGTAGGCCAGTGGAAAAAAAGTAAAACCTATTTTTTCTCCTTCCTGAAATTTCACTTAAATTAATTGTTTTCACCTGGTACATCACAAGAATTTTTTTAAATTGAATTACCTTAAATTTCACTTGAAACTTAAAATTTTTGACCCATTTCTAAACACTCACATTTCCCCAATACCAAAGTTAACTCAACCTGAGAAGTGCCAGGCCACTCCTATGTCTTCATTCTAAGAGGAATGGAAGGCCCCAGAACCTGTTGGTAAACAAAATGTTCATTTTGATGGGAAATTAAGACTTTACTTTCAGAATCATAATTCATTGTCAAGAAAACGCACCTCATGCTTCTTACATTTTCTTTAACACTGTCTAATTAATGATTCCAGTAATCATCACTTTTACCATTGTCATTTCATGGCTACTCAGGGACTTGCCAAGGGTTGAAAAAAGAGGGAGAAGTGACAGTTTTAATGATGGAGTGTTTTTTTGAAATTTGCAACTATGTTATACATATTATTAACCGTAAATAGTTCTTAAACAACAAATCTAGCCAAAAGATTATGACCATGTCCACAATCTTCCACATATATTCATGAAATTTTCCTTTGTGTTTCTTTTGTACTTAAAAATGAAAAATTACACTCTCTTGATATTTTCTGCTGAATGTGGTGTTACCAGAGAAAGGATAAAACACAAACAAAGACTGATTATAGAGACGACTAATTCATAAAACTACATTGTAAAAGTCTTTGGTCATTCAAGTTTTATTTTTAAAAGAAATTGATATTATATCTATAAAAGTCTATGCTTCAGACAGGGAAAGCAAGAAAAAAAACACAAAAATGGCATAAACCTAAACTTTGGTGGAAGGAATATGATTTTATTTATTTAGCTATTTAAATCAATTTCCTCACTCCTGGGTAACCCTCTCCAACCCCACCCACACAAGTACATTAAAAAACTAAATTCGTTTCTAGTAGGTAGACAAGAAAAATTAAATAAATTAAGTTAATTTTAATTTATGGCTATTATGCTAAGATTAACTTGGATACATAAAGCTTCTGATAAAATATAATTGTACTTTGTATCATCTATATACCTTATATAATACGTTAAATATTTTTGTGTAATAAGTGAATACACATTACCACATTGTTAAAAAAGTTAGTGGCATAGGCTGGCAATAAAAGATGTGAGTTTTGGTGCAGACTGTGATTCCCACTAGCTGTGTGATCTTGGGATAGAATGTATATGGGTCTCAATTCTGTCATCTGAAAATTAGAAAATTGAAATGAATTATTTCCAAAGAGTCTTTCAGTTTTAAAACCTTATAATTTGAAATACATTTTTGGTAATTTTAACTGTTCATGCAAATTTACATATGTCTTTACATCGGATCATTACTTCACTTGATGCTAGATTCTTGTTCAGAAAAACAAAACTCAGTTGTAATAATTTCCTCAGGGAGCCTATGATCTTATGATCTGCTCTACGCCTACCTGCTTTACGCTATAATTTTTGCTTGCAAATTTGGGTAAAGTGGTTGAACAATCCATGAGAGTGGGCTTTAACATCATTGTATTTCAGACTCAAGACCAGGCACACAAACAGACTGGTTTGGTTGTGTGGTAGGGGAGACCCAGGAACTAGGAGATTACCTAGGCGACTACTGAAAAGCAGTAAAGTATTTAGGCAATTTTAATTGACTTAAATCAATAGAGCAAGGATAAGTTCTAATGTCAGGACAGGTCAGCACACCAAAAGGCAGGAATAATACAGATAAACAAACAGATCCCAGTAAAGGTCAAAATCCATCATAGGCAAGTTAGGATGCCATGATAATAACAGACGTTGGCAAAATTTTTCGTAAAGAGTCAGATACTAAATATTTTAGCACATACAGTCTTTGTCACAATGACTCAGTTCTGCAGTTGTAGCACAAAAGCGGCCACGGATCAAACATAAATGCACGAGCATGAGTGCGTTCCAATAAAACTTCGTTTATGGACACTGACATTTGAATTTTGCATAAGTTTCACATGTTGCAAAATATTCTTTTTTTGATCTTTTCATCCACTTAAAAAGGTAAAACCTATTCTTAGTTGGCAGGCCGCACAAAAACAGATGGCAGGCCAGATTTGGCCTGTGGGCTACTGTTTGCCAACCCCTGATAATAATATAACACAGTCAAATTAAGGACTTTTGAAATATGAATGAGCCGATAATGTGTTAATTTTAGTAAATTAAAATCAGCAAATGCATTATTTGAATACATCCCATTTTCTTAAAACATTCTCTTGCAATCGTGTTTGCATTCTTCGTTAACTTGATAATAATGTCTACTACTTATTGCTTATTTATAGTAAGTTCAATAATAAATTTACAATAACTTCAATACAAAAAGTACAGTAATGCTCTCCTCATAATCAACAGTGCTATTTTACAGATTCTTACAATTACTCTCTGAGGTAACATTTGCATTTTATACGTAAAGAAATAAAATGATCAAATAAATAAATAATTTTTAAAATATTTCATAGACTGCTATATCCAAAGTTTGCTATGTTAAGCACTCTACTACATATATTCAGGGTTTTTTGTTTTGTTTTTTTACTAAAACCCAGGAAAACTTTGTTTGTGTCCAAGTCTGAATTGGTAGTGAGAGCTAATCTTGTATTCTATTGTCAACACTTTTGTTTTGAAAAAATGGTTTGCTGGCATTTATGTGCTCATATTAAGATCATGAAAAAAGGGGAAAAAATACACATTCAAAAGGGAGATAAATACTGAGTTATTTAAAGACCATAATGAAGTACAAAATCATTTTCTGAATATTTCCAGGGCCGACATATTTTTAACAGTCACTTTCCTATTTAATTCAATCATAATATTTTGAAGGATCTTAGTAAATTTAATTTAAAAATCACTATTACATTTATCTATTCATTCAATCAGTAAATATTTATTAAGCTTTTGCATATGCTGAGCAATGTGCTCTGCTTGGGGATATAATATTGAGAAGACAGATCCCCTCTGTCCTCAGCTTTGTGGAAAAGACAGATATTTATTAAATAGCCCTATAAATAACCTTTGGTGAATATTGTGAAGAAAGGATAAAGGGTTTGCTAAATAAAGTGTTTATTCCAGGATGGGGTTGCAGAAAGATCTTTGAGCTAAGGTAGTGGCGCACAGGGCAGGGGCCAGTGCTCTGTCCAACATCGGAATGCCAGTTTGCTTGAAACAAGAGAACAGGATGGATCGTGGCACAACCTCAAGCCATGGTGAGATCACACAGATATAAAAGGCTTGTTGAAGGTTTTGACTTTCATACTAGGAGTCAAGAATAAAATGATAGTACCTTCATTTTAATTATATGGATCCTAGGATGGAATGGGAACAGAAGTGATCTGGAGAGCCCCGTGAAAAGGACATTGAAATGATCCATGGGAGTGCTGATAAAGACAAGTTCATGGAATATGTTGAAGGCAAATACATTCAGACAGTTGATTTCTTTGCATTCTTTGAATCTTAGTTAGGAAGCCTAAGAAAGCCTTTCCTGATTACTTGGTCCATTCTTATTTTCTAAGACATTCTTCTTTTATAATACATATTATAGAATGCAATTATTAACATAAATTTGGGGTCTCACTCTGTCACCCATGCTGGAGTGCAGTGGCACAATCACAGCTCATCACACACTCAACCTTCTGGACTCAGGTAATCCTCCTGCCTTGGTCTCTGGCACTACAGGCGTGACCTCTCAAGTAGCTGGGACCATACAGTCAAGATACAAAACATTTCTATCACTGTAAAGTTCCCTCATGTGAGTTATTTAGATCCCTACACACTTCTCCCCTCTCCCCCTAATTCTTAACCCCTGGCAACCTCTATTTTATTCTCCATTTCATCTTAATAATGTTATATAAGTGAAAAATATAAATGAAAACAGTATGTAATCTTTGGGTATTACATTCTTTTCACTTAGCCTACCACCCTTGAGATCCATCCAAGATGTGTGTATCAAAAGTTAATTTTGGCCAGGCTTGGTGGCTCAGCCTGTAATCCAGCACCTTGGGAGGCCGAGGTGAGTGAATTGCCTGAGTCTGCGGGTTCGAGACCCGCCTGGGCAACTTGGTGAGATCTCATCTCCACAATAAATCAAAAATTAGCCGGGTGTGGTAGCGCGCGCCTGTAGTTCCAGCTACTTGGAAGGCTGAGGTGGAAGGATCGCCGGAGCCCAGCAGATCGAGGCTGCGGTGGCTGGAAGCGGCCACTGCCCTCCAGTCTGGGTGACAGAGTGAGACTCCAACTCAAAAAAAAAAAAAAAATTAATTTTGGCCGGGCCCGGTGGTTCAGTCTGTAATGCCAGCACTTTGGGAGGCCGAGGTGAGTGGAGAGACTGAGCCTGAGCCTGAGGGTTTGAGACCTGCCTGAGCAACTTGGCGAGACCTCATTTCTACAATAAATCAAAAATTAGCTGGGCGTGGTAGCGCACACCTCCAGTTCCAGCTACTTGGAAGGCTGAGGTGGAAGGATCACCGGAGCCCAGCAGGTTGAGGATGCGGTGGCCGGGAGTGTGCCACTGCACTCCAGTCTGGGCGACAGAGTGAGACTTCAACTAAAAATAAGTTAATTTTATTTTATTACCGATTAGCATACCATAATACAGATGAACATAGTTTATGTAGCCATTTATGACTCGAAAGACATCTGAGTTGTCTTCAGTTTTTTGCTATTACAAAAAAAAAAATTCCTCAAAATTCACATACATGTTATTATGTGAACACAAATCTTTATTTCTCTGGAATAAATATTCCCAGGAGTACAATTGCTGGGTCATATGTTAGTTACATGTTTGATGTTTTTAAAAAAGTACCACATTGTTTTCCAGAGTGGCTGCACTATTTACAGACTAAAAATCTAAAAAGTATATATTATGTTGAAATAAATGAGTGACCAAGTTTCTCTCCATCCTCACCCAGCACTTAGATATGTCACTTTTTTTTTTTAACTTTTAGCCATTCTAATAGATATTCTGTAATGTGGTGGAAAAAGAAAAATGCATCTAAATAAAACAAAAGTCACCTGCACACACATGTTTACAGCAGCACTATTCACAACAGCAAAAACATGGAATCAACCCTACTGCCCGTCAAAAGTGGACTGGATAAAGAAAATATGATACATATATACAATGGAGCATTACATAGCCACAAAGGAGAACAAAACCATGAACATCTCAGCAGACTGGGTGGACTTGGAGACCGTCATACTCAGTGATCTATCACAGAAACAAATAACTGAATACTGCATATTCTCACTCATAAGTGGGTCCTGAACATTAGTCACATTAGCCAAAGAGAGGGAGCAGCAGTCACTAGGCACTCCCAGGGAAGGAAGCGGGGAGGTCCATAACAACACAAAGGATGCCTGGTCCTAAACCAGCGAGGACCACCAAACTATACCTGCACGCAGCCTACTTGTATAGTTAATCCTTACTTGTTCCCCACAAAATTTATCAATAAAGAGCAGAAGAGGGAAGATCCATCATAGTATGTGATCACATGAAATCGTAGGCTGTATTATTATAAAATTAGATCAGGAGAAATAATATTCTCCACATAATTTTCAATCATGAAATAATCTGTGGCATCATGATCAGTTATGAATTATAAATTTTAAAAGGTATTCCAAAGTTCTATATATTATATAAATTAAAAAGACCAGTGAGTGATATGAAAATCATATTTAATACAGTAGTAATAACTAAGGAAAATGTAGACATTTAGCTTGGACAAAAAAGACTTATTTGGAAGGGTTTGAGTCCAAATAGCTTAAGAATTGTCATGTAGAAGATTTTGCTTTCAATTCTTTAAGTCTCTAAAATGATGAGTTAGAAAAACAAATGATAAACACACATGAAGAAAATGGAAAGACCATACGTTAACAGCCTAACAAATCACCTAAGGAAGCTGGAAAAGCAAGACCACCAAAACCCTAACTTCAGCAGAAGGATCCAGATCACCAAAACAAAAGTCCAAAGAGACCTAGAAGACAAAAATATAATACAGAAAATCAATGAACCAGAAGCTGGTTTTTTGAAAGGATGAACAAGATTGATAGACCCCTAGCTAGAATGACCAAGAAGAAGAGAGAAACAGTCCAAATAAACACTATCAGAAATGTAAAAGATGAAGATACAACTGACCCTGAAGAAATACAAAAGATTATCAGAGATTACTATGTACCTGTATGGAAACAAACTTGAAAACCTAAATGAAATGGAGGACTTTCTTATATCACACAACCTCCCCAGGTTGAAACAAGAAGACACTGAAACCCTAAATAGACCAGTAACAGCCCAGGAAATCAGCTACATCATAAGAAAACTACCTACAAAAAAAGCGCCCTGGACCAGATGGCTTTCCAGCAGAATTCTACAAAACATACAAGGAGTTGCTGATACCAATCCTATTGAAAGTATTTCAGGCAATCAAGAAAGATGGAACTCTCCCCAAATCATTTTATAAAGCTAACATCATATTGATACCCAAATCGGGTAAATAACCAAGAAAGAAAGAGGACTACAGGACAATATCCTTGATTAACATAGATGCTAAAATTCTCAACAAGATTCTAGCAAATCGGATCCAACAACACATCTTGAAAATCATCCACCATGACCAAGTAGACTTCATCTCAGGATGCAGGGCTGGTCCGACATCCATAAGACCATAAACATAATTAAATACATCAACAGATGTAAAGACAAAAACCACATGATTATATCATTAGATGCTTTTGATAAAATCCAGCATCCCTTCTTTGTAAAAAGCTTCAGACATCTAGGCATAAATGAAACATACCTCAAAATAGTAAGTCATCTACGAGAAACTCACAGCCAACATACTGCTGAAAAGACAGAAATTGGAATCATTTCCTCCGAAAACCGGAACAAGACAAGGATGTCCACTCTCACCCCTTCTGTTCAACATAGTATTGGAAGTCCTAGCTAGAGTAATCAAACAAGAGAAGGAGATCAGAGGCATCCAGATAGAAAAGAGGAAGGCAAATTATCCCTCTTTGCAGGTGACATGATTCTATGCCTCAAATCCCCAAGAGAATCTGTTAAAAAAAACTCCTTGCACTGATAAAGGACTTTGGAAAAGTCTCAGGGTATGAAATAAATGTGCAAAAGTCAGTCGCATTCCTATGTATCAACAATAAACAAACAGAAACCCAAATAAAAAGCACAATCCCATCCTTAATAGCCACACAAAAAATGAAATACCTTGGCATCTTCCTAACCAGAGAAGTCAAAGACTTTACAATGAAAAACAGTGCTACAAAACTACAAAACACTGCTCAAAGACATCAAAGATGATACAAACAAGTAGAAAAATGTTCCATGCTCAAGGATTGGAAGAATCAACATTGTTAAGATGTCCATCCTACCCAAGACAATCTACAGATTTAATGCAATACCCATTGAGTTACCAGCAGCATTCTTCTCAGACCTGGAAACAGGAATTCATATGGAAACATAAACGATCACGAATAGTCAAAACAATCCTTAGCAAAAATAACAACAACGACAACAACAAACAAAGTAGGAGGCATCACGCTCCCAGACTTTAAGCTTTATTATAAAGCTACAATAATCAAAACAGCCTGGTACTGGTACAAGAACAAGCATATAGACCAATGGAATAGGATAGAGATTCCAGAAGCAAAACCTCAATTTCTCAGCCAACTCATCTTCGACAAAGCCTCTACCATCAACCACTAGGGAGAGGAGAACCTCTTCAGTAAATGGTGCTGGGAAAACTGGCTGACCACATGCAGAAGATTAAAACAAGACCCCTACCAATCACCATACACAAAAATCAACTCTAAATGGATCAAAGACCTAAACATAAAACCTCAAACTATAAGAACCTTTGAAAACGCTTGAGATATCCTTATGGAAATTGGAACTGGCAACCAATTCCTAACCAAAACCCCACAAAAAACTGCTCAGCCTCACTAGTGGATGTGGGGAAAAGGGATGTGGGGAAAAGGGAACACTTCTACACTATTGGTGGAAGTGTAAACTAGTACAGTCTCTGTGGAAAACAGTGTGGCAATTCCTAAAAGACCTAAAAATCAACCTCCCATACAGCCCCGAAATCCCCCTACTGGGAATATACCCAGAGGAACTCAAATCACTCTATGAAAAAGATAACTGCACACACATAATTTATGTAGCATTATTTACAATAGCAAAAACAAGGGACCTACCATGCTGCCCATTGAAAGGGGACTGAATTTTCTTAAAAATGTGGTACATATACACAATGGAATATTACACAGCCATAAAGGACAAAATTATGAATGTTACAGCAACTTGGATGGACTTAGAGGCTATAATACTGAGTGATCTATCACAGAAACAAAGAACCGAGTATCACATGTTCTCACTCACAAGTGGACCTTGAACAACTATCGTAATACTATAAGAAAGGGATCGGCCTTGTCTCTACAATAAATAAAAAAAATATGCTGGGCATTGTGACACACGCCTGTGGTTCCAGCTACTTGGAAGGCTGAGGCAGAAGGATTGCCTGAGTCCAGCAGGTTGAGGCTGCAGTGGCCGTGAGCAGTGTGCCACTGCACTCCAGCCTGGGCAACAGAGTGAAATTCTGACTCAAAAAAAGAAAGAAAGAAAGAAAGGGATTGGCAATAGTGGGCACCTGTCAGGGGAGAGTGAGGGCAGGAGTGGCAATAGTGGGAAACTGTCAGGGCAGGGGCCACACCTCATCAACAAGGGTATCTGCATAATGAACATTTGTGTACCTAACCCTGGATTGTATCTCACATATTTAAAATAAAAAACTTATTTTAAAAAAGGAGAAAAAAGGGATAGGAACTTGGGTATAAGCAAATTTGAGCTCTGTATGAGAAGAATGGAGAGTAAGAAAAGCTGAGATTGACAACTATACATATAATTAAATAGTCTGCTTTACAAAGTGTTAACTTTCCATCACTGGGAGTGTTAGCTGCAGAAGCTTATAGCCTCTTTGCAGAGAACATTCTACACTGCCATAACATGAATGGCATCTAAGGTTTATTCTAGCTGAGGGTTCTGTGACTTACTGCGGCTAAATTAGTTTTATTAAGTAGAAGTACAAAAATAATAAATATTATTTTCAAGTTTCACAGAGTCTCTTTGAAAGCAGGGAATGTAGGTAATCAACTTACCTTCATGACACTATTTTTAATATAACTTGCAAATGTTCCAGCAGAGGTAGAGACCATCTTAAAATACCTGAGCATCATAGAACTCCAAACAATGTTGGACACCCAATGATAAAAGCAAAATGGAATGCTAGACTAAAACTTTCAGTATTGGACTGTTGGGTTTGATAAGGGGGTCATAGCAATCCCAGTAAGACTTCAAGCTATGAATTTATCACACACTTAAAAAATCAAAATTTATTGATTAGATGAGTACATTGTAGTGATGACCACTTTTCCAATTCTGTCAGTTGCTGGAGACAAAAAGCTAATTTCTCTCAAAGCTTAGGCACAGGTTGATGCTGTACCCCATCACTGATGATCTGTTTGTTTGCAGCAGGTGACTGCTATCTTCACGTTTTCCAGTTAGAGGTTGAAAAAAATTCACAAAATGCTCCTTGCTTCACCACCATTTTAAAAACAATTACAGCGGGAGCGCCAGGGATGGAGTTTCCAGGACACCATTTCATGGATCATTGCTCCAGTCCACTTACTCGTACAAGAACAGTGTTCTCGTTTTCCATCTCTTCTCACTGTGGGAATCCAGCTTCTGTGCCAAATATGAACCATTCTTGCTCTGAGCACCAAGGATACCCAGAATGTTCCAATTTACTGTGGTTGCTGGCCTCCACAGATAGCACACCATGTGAATTGTTATGATCATTATACCAAGTATCTTCTTCCTTTTTTTTGTCCCCTAAAAAAAAAAAAAAAAGCCAGGGAGAAAGAGACATAGAAGGCAAATAATTGCAGTATGCTTTTCAAAGTCAATAACTCTTCACTGTACTTCTATATTTCTGGTATCATGGAACCAAGTTTATTTCACAAATACTTTGTGACTGTCCTGCCCAGTGTGGTAGCCACAAAATAACATGTGGTTATTAACCACTCGAAACGTGACTATGGCGACTGAAGAACTAACTTTTTTTTTATTGAAATGAGATGTGCTGTAAATGTGGCATATTCAGTGGATCTCAAAAACTCAGCAAGAAAAATGTAATAGTTCTCATATATTCAAATATTTACATAAATATAAATATGTTCAAAATGTCTCTAGAGTATATTTGTATATATTTAAATAAACAAAATCTATTATCTTATATTTGAATAAACAAAAGATTTTATTAAAATATTCTCACCTGTTTCTTTTTACATTTTAGTGTGGCTACAAGAAAATGAAAAATTACATATGCAACTCTTTTATATTAGGCAATGCTGGTCTACATAATTGATGTGCTTGTCTCTCTCTCTCTCTCTCTCTCTCTCTCTCTCTCTCTCTCTCTTTTTCTCTCTCTTTCTCTCTCTCTCTCTCTCCATCTCTCTCTCATCTCTCCCCCTTCCATCCTTGGCAAAACATTTTAACACAGGTGAGACCCTTTCTGACATACCGAGGAACCTGGATTTCATTCCAAGTGGAACAAGAATCCTAACGCACTATTTCAAATAGGGCAGAGATGATTCTGATTTTTCATTTTATTAAAGATCATTCCAGGTACACGTAGAGAATAAGTTGCAGGTGGAATCGGGGGAGGGAAGCTAAATAAAACAGAGCTCATTTGATTGCAAGCATCAGAAATCCACTTAAACTATTCCAAAGGAAAAGCAGTTCTTTTGAAAAGGGCAAGGAAGATTCTCACAGAATGTCCAAAGAGGGCTTGGAGCTGGGGACTTCAAAGCTATCAGGAGTCAAGGTAACTTTTCTGCATTATTCTCTTGCCATGTGGAACCACACAGACTTTTGTCCTGGATTCTCTTTAATATATTCTTCATTCTCCTCTTTCCTTATCTCTATGTATCTTCATCTATGTTTGCCACGACCTCCCCTTACCCCCCAGATGTCTAATAGTCCTGTAACTCATTCACTTAGTGGGGAAAGCATAACAGGTGCATAATTTGCAGAACCCAGTGCAAAATGAAAATGTAAGGCCTCTTGCTCAAAAATTAAGAATTATAATACAACAACAGCAGATCATTGAATCAGGTGTTGGGCTCATAAACTTGAGGCCAATGAGACTGCTCAAATCTAAAGCCCATGAAGTTGGAGTTGATTGGCAATAATTCCCAATCTGAGAAAGACTAAGCCAGAAAACTAGAGTCAAGTACTCCAGGGACCTTCTGAAAAGAAAATAAAAAGTTAGAAATGTTTAAATTAATTGTTGCCCTTTTCCTGTCATTTCCAGCTCTCAGTTTGGACCACAAAACTGAGATTCATTTCAAATCAGCAAGTAGAATATCAATAATAGATGGCTTGAAATAAAACTTCAAAAAGAACCCTAAAGCCCTTGACAACACATGTGCTTTAAAATTGCAATTTTACTTCAGACACACTATCACAGAGAGCATCAGAGACTTGTCAGCTTATACTAAATGTTTTTGAATGGCAGAATTCAAGCCAAGAAAATAACTAAAATATCTATATAGGGTACTAAAGTAAAAGGTTATAATTAACTGTAATGCGGAGGAAGCTATTTGTTTGCCACAAATGAGAAAAGAGCTTGGGTCCTGAAGTTTGTAGACCGGCTGATAAGTTTGCCTTATATTTGTGAAGATGCATTGGTGGTTGTGTTTGAAATCAACCCTCAAAGAGACCGCTGTTGTATAATTTCAACGACGAGGATCCTGTCTGAACTTTACTATAGCAATGTAACCTCTCAGGCCTTCCTTTAGTTTGAACATTTACTGATTCTGTGAACTTAAAAGTAATTATTTGTACCCCTCTCCTAAGATTAATTCTTTCAGTTCTAAGGTGAATGGTGTTGTAAACGAGGTATCCATTCAATCACACTAAATTACTAAGTTCAGTAGAAACTGATTAAAAGATAATAATTCAGCCGGGCTCGGTGGCTCAGCCTGTAATCCCACGCCTTGGGAGGCTGAGGTGAGTGGATTGCCTGAGCCCGCGGGTTCGAGACCCGCCCGGGCAACTTTGTGAGACCTCATCTCTACAATAAATCAAAAAAATTAGCCGGGCGTGGTAGCGCGCGCCTGTAGTTCCAGCTACTTGGAAGGCTGAGGCGGAAGGATCACCGGAGCCCAGCCTGTCGAGGCTGCGGTGGCCGGGAGCGGCCACTGCACTCCAGTCTGGGCGACAGAGTGAGACTCCAACTCAAAAAAAAAAAAAAAAAAAAAAGAAAGTGAACTGGATAAAGAAAATGTGTTACATATACACAATGAAATATTATGCAGCCTTAAAGAAAAACAAAATTATGGCCTTTGCAGCAACTTGGATGCAGCTGGAGACTATCAGATTAAGTGAACTATCACAGAAACTGAGTACTGCATGTTCTCACTCATGAGCAGGTCCTGAACACTGAACACACG
Source organism: Tarsius wallacei (assembly GCA_963574415.1). Taxonomy (NCBI): domain Eukaryota; kingdom Metazoa; phylum Chordata; class Mammalia; order Primates; family Tarsiidae; genus Tarsius; species Tarsius wallacei. The sequence continues at coordinate 17,125 of CAUYQG010018344.1, forward strand.
AACACAAGGGGGGAATTGGCAGACACTGGACACTGCTAGGGGAGGCAGGGGGACACATGGCAACACCTTGGGTACCTGGTCTGCCATCAGAGTAAAAGAGCCAGCTAGAAGCCTAAACATCACCTGCATGCTACTTACTTATGTACCCCTACTTGTACCCAACAACTCTAAAATAACTAAAGTTAAATAAAAATAAAACCTCACAAAACTACAAAACAAAGTAAAGAAGTATTGTGACTTGACTTTAACATTTAAGGATTTGAAACATTCATAAAAATCTATAATGAAAATGTAAGACTAGCTTTCCCTCAGCAAATTAATGATTTGTAGAAGAAAGTCTTTTTTATTAGTGTGCATATTACCCTCTCATTTCCTATCTCTTAATTATTGTTACTCTAATTTCTTTTTCTGAAACATTTTTCACTTTTAAATAATCTTAAATGCGATTAGGAAATTCATATATGTAAAATGCATACAAAAAGTAAAGAACTGATCAACTTCATTATGAATCATATATAAAGTTTACCTGTCATGAGTTTGAAAATCTTCTTTAGACTTTCAGAATACATATTATAGTTCATGTATACTTTCACATGTTTTATATCCCAAGTAATAGCAGAATACAGAACCAAATTGACTAATTTTAATTTCATAGAATTGTATTTTATTTTTCTCAAATCTTTTAATAGATTTTCATAGTGTTTTCTTCAACATTGTCAAAGAAATAGAAAGTATTAACACATAATTATTTTTAAAGGGAAAAATATATGCAACATACAGGGAAAATAGTAATATTTGGTTTTTTTATTTTTTAATTTTCAAATTGTGGGGTACAATTCAGGGTTGGCTATACAAGCATTCATCGTGCAGGTACCCCTGTTGATTTGGTGTGCCCCCCCCCAGTCAGATTTCAGCTACTGTCATTCTCACCTCCCCTCCCCACCGCAGTTTCCAACTACTGTCAATCCTTTCCTTGTAGCATTATGGTAGTTGTTCATGGTCTGCTTATGAATGAGAACATGTGATATTCAGTTATTTGTTTCTATGAAAGATCACTCAGTATTATAGACTCTAATTCCATCCAGGTTGGTGCAAAGTTCATGATTTTGTTCTTCTTTATGGCTGTGTAATATTCTATCATGTATATGTACCACATTTTATTTTATCCAGTGAAAATGGTAATATTTGAAAAATAGAAAAAAGGTAACGAGTCTTGCTTGAATTTTAAATGGGTAAAGCTTCAGTCCCAATTGTTGCTTGAGATAAAACTAGTTTGGCCAAAGACGGAGCATGAACCACGTAGAAGACTTAAAGTTTTCTATTATTTTAATTATTTTAAATGTTAGTACACACTTTTAAAGCTCTTTATGTTTTTTTTGCTGGCGATTACTCTTGTATTAAATAGCACTGATGAACTGTAAAAGTTGATGTATGCTTTAAGATTACCTTCTAATCACTCCTGATAAACAGATTCCTCACCCTAAATAATCCAAGATGGCTGAGTGCAGGACAGTCAATACTATGTAAAAGTTCAGAGAAACTTTTAAATCAATATAAATATCACTTTGACATTTATTTGAATTAAAAATACACCTGCCTAATTCTTACCATCATTTGTTAAATAACTCATCCTTTCAACATAGTTACATTCATTTCTTTAAGATATGTTTTTAGTTCAGTTTATCACTCTGTAAGTTTATGATAATCATATTATTTTGATTTTCCTAGATTTGCAATATATTGCAAAAACTTTTATATTGCCTTCATTTTGCTATAATAAAAATGATCTTATGTTTATGAATTTCCAGATGAGTTAAAGATGAAAAACTTCATTTTTGCAAACTTTTCTCTCAAAAATTACCATCAGAATTTCATTACATCCCGTTTACTTATTTTCACAAAGGTAATATATGATTTATATTCTGTATCCACATCAAGAAACTCAGTATGTCTCTCATCATTATTAACACACTTTTTTTTTTCTTAATAGTTTTCTTTTAAGTGGGGACTAAAATGGTTAATCTCATGGAGGTAGAGTGTGGAATGATGATTACTGGAGGCTGGGAAAGATGTAGGTGTGTGGGGGTGGTGTGGTGAAGAGAGGTTGATTATTTGGTGCAAACATACAAGATTAAAAAGAACAAGTTACAATTTTCAAGAGTAGAGTAGGGTGACTACAGTAAACAGCATAGCACTGGACATTTTAATTCCTAGAAGTGAGAAATTGAAATGTTATCAACCCATAGAAAAGATAAACATTTAAGATGTTGAATGTCGTGAGCACCCGGATTTGATCATGACAATTCTATGCATGCAACAAAATATCACTGTACCCCATACATATGTACAAATATTATGTATCAATTAAAATTTTTTCTCATCATAATCTTCAACATGACCAATAAGAATCTCTACCATTTGACAGTCTTACCTTATGCTGCTTGTTGCTCTTGAAACTCTTGTAAACTATATAAATAGTTTAAGATGTTTTCATATCAACTACCTTGGTGGTTATACAGCCTTTTATTCGTAGGATTTCTCCATTACAAGATATATGGCTTATCTACTCCTAAACATGAGCTTAAATAAAATACTTGATATTTAAGGCACCATTTACAGACATATTATGTCTCATGGACCCCCAAGTATGCAAATGTATTTTCAAAAATTATTTCTAACTTATTAACATATTTAGTTTTGTTTTATGCCCAACATTTTAAAATTAATTCTAATAAAAGTTTTGGAATAAAATAGTATCATGTACAAACTTGATAAGTATTATCAACTGCTTTTTCTTTTTTTTCTTTTTTTTTGAGTGGGAGTCTCACTCTGTCACCCAGACTGGAGTGCTTTTTCATAGTTACATCTCATAACACGGGTCATAACTTTTCAGAACAATGCTATATAGTAAAATCTTCTGAAAAGATAGAGACTTGTGTATAACATTTTTTTACTAGTCTAGACTCCTTTGATGTGAAAAATTATTGTAAAATTACTTTAAAAGCCTACATTTGCTCTTTAAGTCAAATCTACTTTGAATCATGTTCACCTAACTACAAATAAATTTGATTGAGAAAGGGATGAGTGGATACAAACCTCTCAGAGTAGAAGTTATTATTAACATGGAATATATAGGAGAGACCTTAAAAAAAACTCAAATTATTTCTCTAAACGTTGAAAAATAAGATGTTGGCTGGGCTTAAAGCTGATGAGGAACATGATAACTTTTCTAATAATAACCAAGATAATACAAATCTAAGGATTGAGGTATTTTTTGGTGTTCATTTGACTGGATTAAAGATTACTCAGTTAGTTGGTAAAGCATTACTTCTGGCTGTGCGTGTGAGGGTTGTTCCAGAGGAGACTGGTGTGTGAGTTAGCAGATGGGTGGGGAAGAACTGCCCAAAATGTGAGCAGGCATCACATTGACTGGGAGTCCAAATGAAACTGAAAGTCTCACTCACTCTCTCGGAGCTGGGACACCCCTTTACCCTTGCCCTTGGATAGCAGAACTCTAGATTCTCTGAACTTTGGTCTTCAGAACTTGCACCAGACCAGTCCCCACTCACCTTCTTCCCCCACGAGGTTCTCAGGCCTGCTTCAGACTGAATTTTACACTATTGGCTTCCTTGATTCTGAGGCTTTCAGACTCATACTGAGTCAAGCTACCATCTTCCCCAGGTCTCCAGCATAATCCTATTGCATCTGTGTCTCTAGAGAACTCTGACTAATATACTTAACAAACAGTAAGTATTTATCTCACTCATCTGGCAAAACCACAACTCCTATGAACCCCAACACATCTTAAGAGTTCTCAAGAGCTGCTTTGAAGCCTAGTTAGATAACTTCACACAACAGATTATACTGGTTTCATGATACGCAATTTCAGCCACTTCAAGTTATCCTATTATACCTAGACTTTGTCTTTCTTTGTTGCATGTGCCATCTTATTTTGCAGAAATATTTTTTCTCAAATTCAACATTATCCTGAATTTTTGTCTCCATTCTAATTTTTTGTAACTGATTTAAATTTTAACTCACAAAGAAAGAAATAAAATTTCAATTAAGAATTACCTCTGTCATATCAACTCACCCACAGATCTACCTATGCAGATTCTTTTGAGTTCTTACTTCAAATGATAGTTCATTCAAATTTCCTTAATCTTTACCTGATGTACTTTTTTAGTTCCAGGGATATCTATTACATTTAGTCATTACGAATCATACTTTAGAATGTCCTTCAAATGAGATCTGTCTTATGATTTTCTCATGATTTGACTGGGATTATGAGTTGGAAGGAAGATCACAGTGTCAGATGCTGTTATTTAACTACATTGTATCAAGTGTACATCCCATTAACATGACTTATCATTGTCTATGTTAGCACTGAATACTGGGCTGAGCTAGTATACTCAGTTTCTTAAATGTAAATATATTCTTCTGTTTTTCTTCCATTTCATATGGTACTCCTTGGAAGAAAATGCATAGCCCACTCTTAAGGAGTATAAGTTATGCTCATCAATAATATCAACTGAATTATTAAAGTCAATGTTAACATATTTGTCTCTCCCAACTGTATGTATGTGTATATGTTTATGTGTATGTGTAGATGCACCCACACAGAGATAGGAATCTCCATTCTACTGTTCTCTCTCTCCGTTTCTTTCTCTCTGCTCTTCAAAAGAAAAACTTCTAGAAAGGTTTGCATAGATGCCTTCTTTTGAACATGCTCAGGAACAATCATCATCAGCAAAAGAAATATGTGTAAAAAATAAAGCAAACCCTTAAATATTTCTGTTAGCTATAATGAATAAACTATACCTCATGCTGTCAATTTTTTAATATAATGGTCATTGTTTTCATCAAACTGACACAACTTCCTCATCAAAAGTAGTGACCTCAAGTAAATTTTTCCATTCCAAAGAAGCAGTTCATTCTTCTGTAAATGATCAGTTTGTAACATGTAGTATAGACATAGAAAAAGACAATTGTATCAGAAGCTTTCTAGAGAATATCAGTTTATACTATTCAAGTACTCATACAGTACTCATACATAAAGGGCAATATACATTTGAACTGAATAATTATAATCCTGAAAGACTGGATCATTGCTAAATAAATTATACGGTATGGATCCATAAATTAAAAGAGAATCAGAGAGAATTTGAAAAGCTACAAAAGCTAGAAATGAAATTAGATTAACTTTTGAATAAGTCGAATTAAACATAAGAGTTCTCAGATGTGGTGGTCTGTGAGATTTAGGGAAACATGATATTTAAAAGTAAAATCCATAAACAAAGTCAAATTGAGACCTTAAGACTAAATAGATGAAAATACAGTTTATGGTTGTTTTTATATATTTTGAAAAAGTATATAAATTTTGACAGTTCTACAACTATCAGATTAATAAATTCAGAATACATTTTATGTGCCCAAGTAATTTATTCATATTCTATATTATTCATATTCTAATTGCTTCCAAAAAACCTTCCTTAATGTGTGCATACAAAAAAATTAAAATAACTTAGAACATGAATATCGGTTAATACAATATCGTTAAATTTAAATAAGATATTCAGAGTAGAATTTATTCATATAACTTTCAATATTTTTGGTAAAATTACATACCTGATCTTGTATGATTTTTCTGCTTCTACTAGAGCCGTTAACATAGCGGTTGAAGTTATTTTAAAATTAACATACTTTTGGGATACTTCTAATATCTGTGTTATAGCACAGTAATTTTGATATGGAAACAACCCAAATGTCCATCCATAGTTAAGTGGAGAAAAGAAATACAATGAAGTGTTTTTTATCCCTCAAAAAGAAATTCTACCGTAGGTAACAACATGAACCTGGGAGACATTATGGTAAATGAAATAAGCCAGACACGAAAAACAATACTGCACGTACTTCAATTATGGCCTTTTATGCAAACTTTTCTTTCTTTCTTTTTCTTTCTTGAGTCAGAGTTTCACTCTGTCACCCAGGCTGGGAGTGCAGTGGCACAATCTCGACCACCGCAGCCACAACTTGCTGGGTTCAGGCAATTCTTTCATCTCAGCCTTCCAAGTAGCTGGATCCGCAGGCACACACCACCATGCCCCTCTAATTACAAACTTTTTTCGTTTGCCTCCCATATGCATGGCTCAGGGGTCAGCCAATTTAATTAAAAAGATACTTGCTCTTTTGCTTTTGCTTAGAAACAGGTTAAATTTTGAAATATAGATCTCCTTTCCTTCATCCTATTCCTGCACTTTCTCCCATCCTTCGTCTTCTCACTCCCATTCTTTTATTTTATTGATTTTTCTTCCCCTCCATTTCCTCCCTCTTTTAGTCTTGGTCCTTCTCATTCTCTTTCTTTTAAAAAAATATTATTCTTAGCCTAAAATTATATGTAAGTTTATTATCTTTTTGGAATTCCCCCTAGATGTGTATGTATTTGTAGTAAGACACCCTTCTCAGCATTAATCTCTGTAGTACATAAAGTGAAATTATTTGACCCAGGAAGGAAAAGCAAAACAATCACTTCTAGAAAATATTTATTTATTCTAAAGCATGCTTTGTAGTAAAATTTCTATCTATACAAAACAGTCATAATGAATTTGCTCTGCACTAACTCACAATGACTCTTGGTTGCTTCAAATAATCATCTTATATCACTTTACAGTAAATTTTAACATCTGTCCCCGTAAAGCTTATTGATATTTATTTTCTTTATAGCTCAATTTTATTTCTGATACTTTCTTTATCTGATAAAATACAAACTATACAAATATTTTTAAAATTTTTCTGTCATGTACACATTTCTTTATAGCTAAACTTGATTTGTAATATTATTTCATACATTTGTGAAAATCATTTAACATTGAGTTTCCAAAGCCTCACTTTGTGTTTTTTGACAATACGTTTTGACATTTTCTTTCCTGAACTGACCACAATCATTGGAGACTTGGCTGGTGCAGAGTATCATTTTCAATAGGACTGAGTTATTATATGGGAAATGTGGGTTAAAGCAATATTTCTGACAGCGAACTGTGATTATCTGTGAATTGTCTGTTTGAGAGTATGAGATGGATTTTCTAAGCTTTTTCTATTACAGAATATAAAATGCAGACTTTCATCTTAGATGTCTGAAGTACAGAATTGCTGCTGATCACATTACTCAAAAGGAAAAAAAATTATTTTCCCTATGGAAGCCAAAATATTATTAAAGTCACCTACATGAGCACGTATGATTCCTTTTCTGTCTACTCCCAAGAGACTAGGCAAGATATATATATATATATATATACTTTCTTTATGCCAATATGTTATACATCCAGATCTAAGTGCTTCATTTGTTTGTTTTTGTTTATAATAACATAAGATAGAGTTATAACAAAACAAACATATGAAGGATGATTTTATTAAAGTTGCATCTCAAATTTTTATTATAAAATAAAAAGTTTATCCTTATGAATAAATTTTTACCCAGTGATGGTAAAAGCACCTCTAAAGTGGCAAATTTTATACCTCTAAAGTACTTGCAAATTTATTTGTGGTTTAAAATCTTAGAATAAATGTCCCAATTTAGGGATAAACTTTTAAGAATTTAGTGATGCATTTGCATTTTTCAGAAGGGATGAATAAATGAATGCTGACTTGGAAATATTATAATCCTTTATAAAGTGATGGTCTTTAATGAAAGTTACTGTTTGATCAGAATTTAAATAATAGTTCAAGTTTTCCAGCACACTTAAAATATGTATATGGCTTACACACATAGAAGAACACACACACATAATTTTGATGAAATACAACCATCTATGGAGAAAAAATAGAAATAGATATTTACGTATATATTTTAAAATTTACTTCAAAAAATAACTGAAATTCATGGTATTTGTTCAATTTTAAATAATATGAGATTTTTCACATTATATATTTCCCCATACATATTTAAACTGATAATTTAGCTACATAATATATTTATTTTGTTTAAAAAGCTAGATATGAATAAGGTAAAATGTTCTACTAGCAGATTTAGTATCTTTTGAGTGAGATAGAATACACAGTTCAAAAGACTATCACCTGTTTAAAAAACAGAATGTAAAAAATTATATTATTGTATTTCAAATCAAATACTCTTGTTATTAATTAGTTAGTAAGGGTGAATTTATTTTCAAAAATTTTGATATAATTTATAAATGCTTATGAGGAGAAACTGCTCATTTTCTACTTAAGACATGTTTTAAGGCCATGTATTAGTTACCAATTGCCACAATTATCACATGTACCAAACCACTCCAAATCTTTGTGACTTACAACAAAAATCAAGTGGCTTCAAGGTAGGCCAGAGTAGGTCTGGTTTAGGCTCAGTTTATTCTAGCTGCAGGCTTCCAGTTTGTATTGATTCCACATTCTCCTTGGAGCAGCAGATAACTATACAAGGTGTATCTCAGGAGTGCAGGTGAATAAGCAGAAGCCAGCAAAAACTTTTACTGCCCTGGCCAAGTTGGCAAAATGTCACTGCTGTCCATTTCCCATTGAGAAAATAGAGTCATGATAAAGTGGAGAACAGCTGTGCCCAGCAGGTCACAGAAGTGACACACAGAGAATTACCTATCTTGGCAGATCTTGGCAGTGGTGAAATTTCTAGCAAATATCATGCTTACTGTTTTTAAAGTACTGTTTTAGTTGTTGATAGAAAAGGCATAACATATAGGGAGATGACTCTTAGGTTAACCATGTTGGTAAGAAAAGGATTATTCAAGTTGAAAACATCATGTTTCAGAATATCATTTCTGGAGTATTACATATTGCAGATCTTTTGAAGAGCCACTCAGTGGCCTTGGCTGTTACTATTTGCTTCTCTGAAAAGTGACTGTTAGATATTACCACACATAACATCAATGGATTAGCAAAAGGATGAAGGAAATGAAAAAACATATTAAAAGCCTAAATGATAAAATTATATGACTTTCCAGGGAACAATCAAAATACTGTTTTCATCATTTACCATTATCCACAGACATCTTCTGATTTGGTGAAAATGTCTTTTCTTTACACTAGCTGCCATTGTCTTATCACTGGCAAACACATTGTCACAGAAACTTCAGAAAGATAGCATCCTCTTGAAAACATCTGGACAAAACAAACAGGACAACAAAAGGTGCAATGTACAATTAAGCGGCAAGTATTCCACATTTGGGATTTGGAAGCACCTCTCCTCACTGATGTTGTGCAGTCAAGAAATGTAGAGATATTGCCACTGAGAGGTTTGTAAAGTTTCCTGGTTTGGAGAAAGTTTACCTACTGCGTTAACTAATATACAAAACCATGATAATAAGAGTAGAAGCATAAGTATGCATACTGATCACCTGTATTAATGTTGCATTGCTGCTGATCTATGCAAGATGAACTAGAATGTATGATGGGATAGAAATGTAATCTTTCCTATGCTTTTATTTCAAAAGAGAAAAAAATGAATTTTAATTCTATTATTTGGTTGATGGTCAATTGCAGGTTTCACATACATGTAAGTGATTTAAAAATAAAAAGTGAAACACCCTGCTGCTTTGTGTTAATTTTTATTTTTTTCTTCCAGGATCACTAGTCAACACAATGTCAAGCATGAAATCTGGCATGTGAAGGCCCATTATAGAAATCTCACCTTTGTAAAAATAATTCTGCTGTAGATCAGAGACCATCACCTCATGCAACTGAAATTTCTCAGAAATTTGTACTCTATGGTGCAATTTATGCGCTGAACAGAACATGTGTTTCAATTGAAGCTGTAACTCTAAATGTTTTTCAAAAGAATACAGATAGAGGCCCAAGTGGCAGATGTGCCGTCTTGGCCATTGGTTGGCAATGATACATTTTTCCACAAAAGGAAAAAGAAAAATCACTCTCCTATAAAATAAACAATACATCTACTGAAGATGAGTGAGAAAAAAAATTAGTGTACAAGTATAATATCTTAAATATTCAATTTTATAAACCTTGATTCAATCAATTTTACGTTTTTTGAATGTCTACTGAATGCCTTAGACTTTCTTCATTTCAAAAGACTTAACACAGCATTCTTGTTCACACTAAATTAGGTCTGTTAAGTCTAAAGAAGTTATATTTAATGTGAAATTATATTTTTAATGAACTTGAAGTAGATTATAGTGTCTGATCATCCTGCCTCAATATTGGTGATTTGATAAACTAATGTTATCTAATAAATATCTATGTTGTACTTATTGTACCTTTGGCCTGCTAATTTTTCTTACAGATCATCTCTTCAGTTTTTAAAGCTTTCCATAAAGTTCACTAGCTTTTACTTCACCAATTAATGAGAGTATAGTCTAGGGGCAAAACAAGTTAATACAAGCTATGTACATTTTAAAAGTGAGTTTGGGTGAAGGGAGAAAAGTATTTGGTGAAAAAATCAGAAAGAATTTTCTTTATTGGGAAAATTCCATCAAGTGAATTTTAATATTCTAAAAGGATTTTTCATTTCAGCTGTGCAATATTAAAAGCAAATTCCCAATGTTGAAATTTTATTTAGATTTTTATCTACTAATTTGTAAATAGTATATTGTCTGATGTTTCAGAGTTAGCAGTTAATCTGTGCCATATTACAGTATGCATTGTCATAAAATAATAGGTGTATCACCTAGATAAAATTTAGTTGCTTTTAATTAATTAAAATTGATAATAAATAAATTAATAGTTATCAGAAATACAAAGGAAAGTCTTTCCTCACCTCTCAGAATGAATCTTCCTTTTCATAAAGATAAATCAGGATTTCACACACTAGGCACTAGTGACGTGTGGTACCAGAAAATTATTTGTCATGAAAGTTGTCCCATGCACTGTGGGATGTTTAGTGGCAGACCTGGCCTTCACCCTCTAGATTCCAGTAACACTGACATTCTCACCTCCATGGTCAAAGACAATCAAAATTGTCTCCCGAAAAAAAAGTATATATATCATACAAAATACGTATAATATATACAAAATATATGATATATATACACGTACACACACACACACATACACACCCTCTGGGGAAATGATACTGCCCAAATCGCGAACTACCTTGCTAAATGATTGAGACAACTTTCAATAAGTCTATATTGGTAAGCCTTTTACTAACACAGATTGAGTAATTAAAAATTTATTACCTTTTTTTTTTTTTTTTGTAGATGCAAGGTCTTATCATGTTGCCCAAGCCTGTCTCAAATTCCTGGACTCGAGTAATTCTTCTACCTCGGCCAATCAAAGTTCTCAGATTACAGATGTGAGCTACAGTGCCCAGCCTAATAAAGCTTTCTTCTTTAAATTTTCAATTTATATTCTCCTTTAAAAAACATTTTTCACAATATTACTTTAGAATTTTTTTATTTCTAATTTTTTTCAAAATGGGTTTTCTATTGTTCAGTGTCATTTTGTTATGTACTAATTTCATTGCACCCATTTTAAAGTTTTAATTATTAATGCAAAGCAGAATTTTCCTTTAAAATTGCTATTTTTTGACCAGAAAATATTGAATATTGTATTTGATTTTTGGTTTTCAGAAGTATCTTTATGACACTCATGTATATTTTCTTGTGTTTATTTATCCTCAATAGGACAAAATTTATCGAAGCATGCTACTATTATTTTTTAATAATTGGGACAAGGTATACTTCTATTGATATTTCTTGAATTCCACATGGTCGTTTTCTTGTGAATTCTCATTTAAATATTCTATAGTTTGTGGTCTTTATTTAAAGGAAAAAGAGATAAATAATTATTTGGAGTTTGTTTTAGAAATCATAGAGTTATTACAATGAATATTTACATGTAACTAGATTCAGCTTTATATTTAAAAATAAACAGAAAAAGCTGTAAAGATACTCTTTTAAGAGAGTGTGTTTACTCTAGCTTTAAGTATCTTTTCTCCTTTCCTCTCTCCCTCCCTATCATTTCTCTCCTATTCTCTTCTTACTCGTTCTTATTTTCGTCTCTTCTTTGAAACTAAAAGAGCACAATCTCAAATATTATATCATATATACTATGGGTACATATTATAGTATATCCTATATTCACAAAGATGTAGGAATATTCAATATTTCTGATTAATAATTTTTGGTTGTAAATGATGCAGATATCTCAATGACTTACGCAGAAAAGCACATGAAACAAAATAACAGTATAAATAGTATATTCATAAGTATGTATATATGTAATATTTATGCTATTTATACACATATAATCTAATATACATGTTTTAATACACAAATTTAATACAGAAAAATTTTCTATATAATCAAAATTATATAATAATATTAACTAAACTTATATTTCAATTTTTTCACAATTTGTTGCCAGAAACCTTGTATAAGAGGTAGGACCCCAAAATTGGAATTAATTTACTAAAAAACTGTATTTACTTTTACAAGTTTAAACTTCAGTCACCTTCAAAGTAATCTTTATTTGATGCACTATACTTATCGAGATGCTTTTTCCACTGCTGTAAACAGTCTTTGAACTTGTCTATTTTGATGCCTTTTAGAGCTTCTGCCATTTTTTGTCTCACCTCTTCACATTAGCAAAATGTTTCCCTTTGAGGACTTTTTTCATCTAGGGAAACAAAAATGTTGCTAGGACAATATCGGGGAAATAGGGAGGATGGGGCTTTGGAGTCATGCCATTTTGGTCAAAAATTGCTGAAAACTCAGAGTGGTGTGGACAGGTTTATTGTTATAGTGGAAGAACTTGTCTCCTGTTTGCCACAACTCAGGATGATTCTTCCACAAATCACGACATAACCTTTTCAAAACTTTCAGATAAAAACATTGGTTTACCATTTGATTTGGAGGAACAAATTCCAAGTATTCTACAAGGGGCTCGCCCTCCAAAAGATAATTCTGTTTTGGGGGACCCCCTCTCATATAATGCTTTTGATGACCTTCAAAGTTACAAATAACTTGAGTCTAATACATTATTGAATTAATATTCAAGATTTTATTATTTGATTGCCAAAATATACAGTCTATATCAATCATTACTTATCTCTGATTTGCAGCAAAGTGTTCTCTATCCCTCAGTTTTACTCATTTGTAGAATAGGTAAATTAAAAGTAACTACTTCATGGAGTTATGGTGAGGGTTCACTGCAACAGTCCATATATTAGAACAGAGTCTGACATATCTGTAATTGTTCAGTAAGTGCTAGCTATTATTAACATTAGCTGTGTTTGGAGAACATGCAGTGTAACTTCTAGTATATCATTAGTGCAGACCATTTGTTTTATTTATTCCTATTAACATTCTTTTATATTAACATCCTACACAGCTTGACTCATATATTTGTTTCTTATGACTTTTCCATAACAAAATACCACAGACTGAATGGCTTAAACAACAGAAATTACTTTTCTTACGGTTAGGGAGCTAGATTTCTGAAATCAAGATGTTAAAAGGGTTGGTTTCCTCTTTAGCTCCCTGTATTTTTACCTGATCATCCCTCTGTATGTTTGTATCTGTGTCATAATATCTTCTTATAAGGAAACCAGTCTTACTGGAGTATAGGTTCTCCCAAAGTCCTCATTTTAACTTAATTACCACTTTAAAGACTCTATCTCCAAACACAGTCACATTCTCAGGTATTGGGGCTTAGGATTTCAATTGGGAGACACAATTGAGCCCACAACAAGTTATATTTGAAATCCTTTTTCTTTTTCTTTTTGTAAAATAAAAAACTTTAAGAACTTTTGAACTTTAAGAACTCAAATTAATCTGAATATTCACTGCCTTTCACTTGTTTATCTTTATTTTTAAGGAATAACTACAAATTATAAATTCTATTTCCCTAAAAAGTATATTTGCTTTTATCACAACTTAACAAATGAAGGAAAGAGAATCAATATGTATTTAAAACTGAAATACATGAGGGTAAAAAAGAAAGCCCAGAACTTGTTTCTAACAGTTTTGTTTTCCTTTATCCAAATAATAATAATAATAAAGAAAAGAAGAAAAACTGCCCTGCTACTATCTTAGCCATTAATATAGTGTCTCCTATGTTAATAATTTCAACATGCAAGCAAATTTCAGATCTTTTTTCGTACTAACAATTATATAAATTGTAGAAAAATATTTGAAAACTCCAAAATGATTTCAAAGATTGAAGTAATATAGAAGTATTTTATTTCTAATAATCTTAGTTTTTATTATTCCTTAAAGATAGTTAATAATTTCAGAAATTTTACTGATGTTAAAAACAAACACCTCCTTAAAAACTCAGTATTGTGTAGTGGAGAAGGGATATATTTTCACAATAATTCAAATAAATTAGATTATAACCTCCAAATTTTATGAATATATGATCCATTAGAACTAAATTTCTTTTAAGAGTCTTAAAGAACTTAAAGATAGACAACAAGCACATATTCTTATCTACGCTTGACAGGTAAGTCAATGAAGCTGTTGAGAGTCGCTTGAGTAGCCTAAAGTAACAGAAGAAATATCTGAAATTCTCTAGGCCTTTGGAATTGAAACTCTTATTATTTTATTTTTGCCTCCACTCCTTCCTCATACCAGCAAAACTTTCTTTTCTTTGCCAAATTGCTTCCAGGTGCACTCCACTATGGATCAATTTCAAAGTTACTTAATGCGACAGCTCCAATTCTAAAAGAAATTGAAAAATCACCATGGGTTGTGTTTGAACGCTATCATCTGAAGGTTAGAGATACAGTTTTGCTATCTCCACATACAGCAGGCCACCAGAACTTCTTAAACCAATTTCCATTCATAACAAAATTTTATAACAGTTTTTAGAGGCCTTTGATATTTGCATAAGTTTATTGGCACAATATAAACAAAGTATTAGTCTAATTGGCATGTTATCAATTTAATTTAAGGAGATTAGGAGGGTATCAAAAACACAGATGTGTTAAAGTCTACTTTAAACTTCCAAAATGGTTCAATGTACATATGCCTGAAAATAATTTTTCATTAATTTAGAACAAAGTAGCAAGCAAAATATTTGAAGAGATGATTTATATGGTCATGTCTTAAAATTTCATCCCTCGTTAATATGAATATTAATGGTGCACCGGTTTTAAGTTTCACCACAGTGAATAATGACTTTGTGAAGTAACATGATTGAGAAACTATTAAAATAATTGAGATACTGGGCAATGGAGGATAGCTGGACATTACTAACAACTCGATTGGGCAATATGAACTTTGTGATAGATGCATGCCAAGGTGACTTGGTTAATTTCTGTCAAAACATTTTACAATACATTCAGTAATTGAAATAGCAAATTCATATAGTAACAGGATTACTCCGAATTTGTCTCGGCAATTTGAGTCTAAGGATGGTGAATCTAATGGAAGGATCAGAGAATATTGGTACAATCAAATTCTATTTATTTTTGTCTTCAACCATGTTGGTTGGCATTGTCTTTCAAAGTTAGCTGATGGATACATGGTTCTTCTTTTATATGCAAGGTAGATATTTATTCATATTCAATCAACTTTGATACAGTTTTAGTCTTTTGCACTAACTTTTTTACTGAATTAATTCTAGGGTAAAACAGGAACCATAAAACCAAAGCTACAAATATAGAGTCAGTACTGAAAATAAAACATAGGTAAAGTATATACTGAGGTTCCAATGGAATTGGACAAACTGTCCATATATTTTCAGGATTACTATTAGAAAATTCAAACCTATTAATTGGTAGAATTTAGTACAGTTTACTTAAATCTCCCTAGTTTGTTGTTGAGAAATATATAAAGATATTATATATTAATTCATGGATTTAAAGAAATCATAAATATCAATCTAATATCCACCCCCACCCATTGTCCCTATTGTTGAATTTAACCAAATCTTCTCATTTGGTTGCTATGATGACTGATAGGTATTTGTCTACAACAGATTTGCCTCATTAATAAATGAGTACATAAACTATAAATCATTATTTGTATTTAAATTGTCTTATGGACTTCTAGCATTGTTTAAGATACAGAAATGCTGAACAAGCACAATAAAAAGTCAACCTACACCATCATAACTTTTCTTTAAAATATCTGAGAGCTGAGGTTATAGGGAAACAAACTACCTGAACTGTAAGGGAAGACAGGCACCATCAAGGAGAGATGGTGCTGGGTGCCATGGCTCATATCCATAATTCCAAGGTGGGAAATACAAAAATTGGCCAGGTGTGACGGCGTGTGCATGTAGTCCCACCTATTCGGGTGGCAGAGGTGGAAGAACTGCCTGAACCTAAGAGGTTGAGACTATGGTGAGCCATGATTACGCCACTGCATCCCAGCTGGATGACAGATTAAGACCTCTGACTCAAAAAAAAAAAAAAAAAAAGTGATGGGACACTAATTTATCTGGGATAAAGTAAAGGAAAAAGCAGAGCCAAGTTACAAGAGGTTAACATGGAATCAAGCAAAGTTATTAATAAATTGCTAAGAGTTATTAACAAATTGCTAAAAGCTGAGAGTGAGCTAACATGTGAAAATGTAGAACCCTTATGACAAGAAGCCGGAAAGGGGTTTTCAGTCACTCACAAGCTCTTATCCAAGAGAAGAACAATAAATCTGTAAAGATCCAATCTTGTTGAAGTTAGAGAAAAACAATCCTGGGGATAGATCATTAAAGATCACCTATGGATCACAGACGGTAGACCATTAAAGATCCCAGAGAGGTGCAGAAATATTAGGAAAACACAAGTCTCTAGACTTAGAAATATAGGATCTGCTCAAAACTGAGATAAATAAGAATAAGAGAAACTGACCCAGCATCTCACCCATAAAGCTAGTAAAGTGCTGAGTTAAAGCAATAGCAATATAGATAGAGGTCTTTTTGGAAGTGCAGGAACAAAGAGGTGTGAAGGCAAGAAAGCATGCATTTCAGTCTCCATCAAGTACAAGGTAGCTCCAGGGAAATTTAAAGCTAGTGGTGCACTGAAAGTAATACTAGCAAAACAAGACAATTTGAGATTAACTGTTGACTTCGTTGCATCAGATATCCACAATAGAAACTTACTAGAAATAAAAGCATGCCCATTTCCATTGTAAGTAATATTTACTTAGTCTACTTGCCCATGCAGATGTCAGAGTTTCAACCAAAGATTCTGAGGCACAAAAAACAAACAAACAAAAACCACACCAGAATAAATAACCTATTCTTAAGAAACAATGTAATCAACTAGAATCCAACATGAGCCATATGTTAAAACTAACAGGCAGATATTTTTAATTAACACGATTAAAACATTAAGGAGTTCAGTGGAAAAGGTGATGGCCTTCACTAAATACAAAGAATTGCAGCAGAAATATCTACACTAAGAAACAGTGAAATTGAAATGACAAAAAAGAAAAAAAGGTAAGAAAGATTCATCTGATTGATCAGTAGGCTTAGCTCAGGTGAAGAAAGGGTACATACACTTGAAGAAGTCTGCATAGAAGTACTCCAAGCCGGGCTCGGCTCAGCCTGTAATCCCGCGCCTTTGGGAGGCTGAGGTGAGTGGGTTGCCTGAGCCCGCGGCTTCGACACCCGCCCAGGCAACTTGGCAAGACCTCATCTTTACAATAAATCAAAAATTAGCCGGGTGTGGTAGTGCGCGCCTGTGGTTCCAGCTACTCGAAGGCTGAGGCGGAAGGATCGCTGAAGCCCAGCAGGTCGAGGCTGCGGTGGCCGGGAGCGGCCACTGCACTCCAGTCTGGGCGACAGAGTGAGACTCCAACTCAAAAAAAAAAAAGTACTCCACATTCCACATGTGAGATCGTGCACTATTTGCCTTTCTTTTTCTGAATTATTTCACTTAACATAATGTCTTCTAGGTTTATCCATGTTTCTCAAATAACAAAATTTTCTTCTTTTTAAAGACTGAATAGAATTTTATGTACATGTATACATCAGAAAAGTTGAACTCACAGAAGATAGCAGAATGATGGTCACCAGCGGTCGAGGGTGGGGTGGGAGGAGGGAGGAGTGCGAGGGATCAATTAGAGTACACAGTTTCAGTTAAATAGAATAGTTCCCAGATCTCATGCACAGTAGGGTGATTATAGTCAGTAATCATGCAATATACATTTAAAATAAATCTCAGATGTCTCACCACAAAAATAATAAGCGTGAAATGCCGGTTATGTTAATTAGCTTCATTCACCACTGAATACATATATCAAAAACATCACATGTACCCCATAAGCATATACAATTATCATTTTTCCATTAAATAATATTAATAAAAAATAATATGTAAGTAAAAAAGGCATACTTTGTAGTCCACCACTGTCCATGTTTCTTGGCTAATCTTTTTAGGAGATTCTTTTTTTTTTGCTAAAGGAAAAACATTCTTGATGGGAGATTAGCAGCAGGATCTATGCCTTTTTCTGTGTCCATGTATGCTTGTAGGCCCAAAGATCAATTCAAGTCTCCAACAACAAGCATAGTTTTAATTCAAAATTTTGGTCTTTTTAACAAGAAATTTATCTCAGAAATATGATTGTTTCTATTAGATTCTGGTTGGCTCTATGCACAGTTTCACACACAATTATTTTTGAAGATTGTCTCTCACTGTAGAAATATTTGTAGGTAACTTAAGCTTATCAGGAATTCTTGAAAAATACAAGCTCCCTCCATTTCTTTTCATGAATATATTTGTTTTTCTGGAAGAGGAAAACTTTATCAAGGATTTGAAAGACATGCCATAGGTTATCTTTGGCATTGAGGTTAAATTTGAATTATACGTTCTCACAAAAATAATTTACAAGTTTTATTTTGACTAATGAGATATTATAATTTTCAAGTCTAATAAATAAATCTTTAGTCAAAAACAATTAGAGAGGATAGAATCAACCTCACCATCATCAACAACATATCCCGACGTATCAAGTTAATGTGTCTTCCTTCTCCAGGTAACTTAGTTAAAAGGGAACGTTCTTTTAGTTCTGTGAAGAAGGAGCAGAGTGACCAGATCAACAAAATAGTAGCCATGTAGATATCATGCTACACCTGCAGTTAAATGCTAACATTTTATAATTAGTCTATGACACTTTAAAAAGATAATTGCTCGAATGAGTTAAAATGCTGATAAATGTGAGGTTATTTTGTTAAATTCATACTATGATGATAATATTTATCTTCCAATAAAAATTTATTTTAACCCTTGGCCACTCAGCATCTGACTAAACAGTTTATTTGTTAAACCTCTATGAAATCCCAGCATGACTCAGTGCATATTTTTAGCAGGTATACATGCACAGCTAGTTTTTGCTTTTGATACCTCGTTTAACCTCTAACTTCCCATTTAATTGACAAGAGTGTTTATAAGCAAGGCCAGATATGTGCCCCATCTGCCACTTCCTCTCATTACTGCTGTCCTGTTTCATCCCTTACCACCCTTCCCCATGCCCTTTCCTCCCCTGTCACACTGAGCTCTTGCACTCGGTTTAGCATATGCTGTTTTTATAGCCTTTGTTCCAAATGTTTCTTCCGACTGGAATACAGCTAACTTCCCCAGAAATGTTCTTAGCTTTGTACCTCACCTCCTTCTGTCAAATTTCACTTTCTAAAGGAGATGGATCCTGACATCCTGTTTGAAACAAACACTCTTGCCCTCAGCATTTCTGGTTCCCTCAACCTTTAATTTCATTTTTCATTTCTATTTTGCACTTATCACCAAATAAGATACCATATATTTTACATATTTATTATGCATATTGTATACCCCCTGATCTCGTCCCTATCCTTTGCAAAATTACTTTGTCAAGGAGAAGAGTGTTGGTCTATTGTGCATCTCTTGAATAGTAGCATTTCATTAAAAATTTCACAAAAGAGTACATCAACTTTAAAATAGAGCTTAGAATACCATCACAAATGAAATGGCAATTACCTTAAAGAATTTACTCCCCTATAAACACTTTACAGCTGCCAGCAGAGATACCATAAACATGCCAATAATGTAGACTTTAAAAAAATAATAATAATTAAATATGTTCTTCAGCAAAAAGGCCAGATGAAAAGTTCCTAACTAGCCATGACCTCCTACCTCCTCCCCCAAACAGATATGTACTAAAATGTACTAAAATGTCACAATTTAATTTACTTTGTCCCAAGTCTTTTTTGTGACTATAAGGTTTTTACATAAATTAAAGCTCCACTTTAACACTGGGGGAACAAAAACAAAATGAAAAACAAATGATCTTCCTTTTTTTAACATTAGAGTTAAATGATATGAAAAGAATTCCTCTATAGATAATAGGCATGGTACATTGATTTATGCTAATGATAGTACTAAACTAAAGCATGTTTTTATGATATTATAAAATGACTGATAAGACTTCGTTATCTCCTTTATGCATAACTATCATTATAACTTTTGAAATGAGAGTTTTAGTTTATAGAAAAATGTGGATCCATTTGCAAACCATCCACTTGCAATAATTTAGACGCAGCTCTCTTTCAATAAATAAAGTGTTTATTTTGTGACAAAGTAACATAGAAATGCGCCATCTATATTTTTCTTATCATACATCATACATCTTATCATACATCATTTCTGTGTTCCCTGACACACACACACACACACACACACACACACACACACACACACACACTTTACATGGCCAGGCACAGTGTCTGCTTTGTCCCTTTCTGTGCCACTGGGGCTGACTGGCAAGAACTCTCATAGCCTGCCATTATACTTTAAACCAAAAACTGTATTCATCGTATATATTCTATTATAGCATAGCAACTTCAAATTAATATTGAATTCTTGAAGTTGATTGTCAAAGTTTTATTAAGGAAATGATACTATGTATGGTAATACATTTTATTTTTGTAGATCATGAGTGTTATCATACATGCATATTTTTAACTCTACTTATATATAAAATTAGGGTAATACTCATCTCATAGGGTTGTTATGAGATCTAAATGGGATAAACCTAGTAAGGTACCATATACACAAGTATTAGTTAATGCTTAAAAATAATTTTGGAAACTACATAATAAGTTTGAGGCAATCTTTTGAGGTCATTTCACACAAACCAGAGAACAAAATCTACGTAGGGTAAACTAGCAAATGAGCAGAACTTGACGTTATGTCTAGTTCAGTTAATTTTTCACTAAATAAATACACCCATGTGAGCAGGCTTAGACAAAAACATAGAATATCACAAGTGCCCTTGATGGTTTTTTTATGACTCCATTGTCCCAAAGACAATATGCTACATCAACATATTCCCAAAGACAATATGCTACATCAATATTTTCCATTTCAGAAATGGAACTAGAACATATGCACTTCGTGGTGTCTGATTACTTTTGATTAATGATATACATCATATAGAATTGAATTTTTTGTATGTGGTAGTAGTTCATTTTTCATGTAATCTAGTCCATTGTCTCATTATGCCATAATTTATTTTCCTTCATAGTGTCAATTGAAATTTGGGCTTTTTTTCAATGTGGGTCTATTCTGCAGAGATATTAGGAATATCTATTTTGGAAAATATTTTAATGTTATTTTATGTGATGTACATATATTCAACATTAATAGGTATCTTTTCTCTAAAAATATTTGACAAATCCAAAGCAGTGCATGAGTGTTGTCTTTGTTTTATATCCTCACCAACCATAGTCATTCTTTTTTTTAATTTTTAATTTTAAATATGTGGAGTACAATTCAGGGTTAGGTATACAAATGTTCATTATGCAAGTACCCTTGTTGATGAGGTGTGTCCCTCCCTTCCCCTGTCAGTTTCCTGCTACTGCCAATCCTTTTCTTGTAGTATTAAGATAGTTGTTCAAGGTCCGCTTATGAGTGAGCAAGTGTGATACTCGGTTCTTTGTTTCTGTGATACATCATTCAGTATTATAGACCCTAAGCCCATCAAAGTGGCTGCAAAGTTCATAATTTTGTCCTTCTTTATGGCTGAGTAATATTCTATTGTGTATATGTACCACATTTTTTATCCAGTCCTATTTCGATGGGTAGCACAGTTGGTTCCATGTTTTTGCTATTGTGAATAATGTTGCAATAAACATGTATGTGCAGGTATCTTTTTCATAGAGTGATTTGAGTTCCTCCAGGTATATTCCCAGTACGGGGATAGTGGGGTAGTATGGGAGGTCAATTTTTGGATCTTTTAGGAATAGCCAACCTATTTTCCACAGAGGCTGTACTGGTTTACACTCCAGCCAACAGTATAGGAGTGTTCTCTTTTCCCGGCATCCTCTCCAGCAACTGTTATTTTTTGAGTTATTGATGATGGTCACACTGACTGGAGTTAGGTGGTATCTCTGTGTGGTTTTAATTTGCATTTCTTTGATGACTAGTGAGACTGAACATTTTTTCATGTATCTGTTGACTGCTTGTATGTCTTCTTTTGAGAAGTGTCTATTAATATATTTTGCCCACTTTGTAATGGGGCTTTTTCTTTTTGGCACGTTTGACTTCTTATAGATCCTAGATGTTCGGTCTTTGTCAGATATGCAGTAGGAAAATATTTTTTCCCAGTGTATGGGCTGTCTCCTCTCTCTCAATGGTTTCTTTAACCTTTCAGAAGCTTTTCAGTTTAATAAGGTCCCACTTGTCTATCTTATCTCTTACGGAATGGGCAGTTGGACATTTGATCAGGAATTGATTGCCAGTTCCGTTTTCCATAAGGATGTCTCCTGGATTTTCTAAGGTTCTTATAGCTTGAGGTTTTATGTTTAGGCCTTTGATCCATTTAGAGTTGATTTTTGGGTATGGTGATAGGTAGGAATCTTGTTTTAATCTTCTGCATGTGATCAGCCAGTTTTCCCAGCACCATTTACTGAAAGGTTCTCCTCTCCCCAGTGGTTGGTGGTGGAGGCTTTGTTGAAGATGAGTTGGTTGAGAAATTGAGGTTTTGCTTCTGGAATCTCTATCTTGTTCCACTGATCTATATGCCTACTCTTGTACCAATACTGTTGTGGGAAAACAGAGGGATCATGATACCAAGGCTATTTTAGGAAGCAGAGTTTATTGGCATTGGCACGACTCAGTGAGCCAATGCTCCAAGGCTGAGCAACCTGGAGAAAGAAGAGAAGGGTTTTATATGTTAGTTTAGGTGAGGGAGGGGATTGAGTTTTATGGTTATACATATTTTTGGAATTTGCAATGTTGTAATTAGTAGAAACAGACCTTCAAAGAATAAGTTGTTACAGGATACACATAACAAGCAGGAGTCGTGAACTGATAACCTCACAAAGAAATGATACGGGGGCAGGGGGTAAGGTTGTAAATTGATTACTATCTTGCATTTACAGGAAAGTGGCTTGTGGCTGTCTGGTTTTTCTCACATTCCATGTCTAGCAGGTTTGTAGCCTGCAGGTTGATTTTTAAAAAAGAATCATTTTGACTGTTTCCAGTCCCTTTCTGCCACATTTCCACCTTTGATGTTTGACCCTTTATGGATTAAAGAGCATCATCTTCAATTTGATGTATTAACATTTTGTGGGCCGCAGTATTTCATTCCACAACTGTTTCCATAAATTTAGAGATGGAGTTTATAATTATTGGGGCTATGCATGAGAGGCTAAGACAGGATCCCAACAATAGGACTACAGATCCAATAATGTACTTAAATCCTCCCAGACCTGAGAACATGTCTTCAAACCAATTGCCAACTTTTATGCCATGCCATTTTTGTACTGGGACATGGGCAAGCTTTCTAATATTAGTGGCTATCTCAGTTATAGCTGTACTGTACTATTATCATCTATTTGCAAACAACAGAGTTATTAAATTTACCATATACTCCTCCTTTTTCTGCTAGCAGATAGTCCAAAGCTAAGTGTTTCTGATAAATGGCGGTGAGCATTTGGATTTATTGTTGAGCAGCAAGTTCAAAAGCCATGGCTGTTTGGTTAGACATAATTTCTATGACAGTCAATAATCTGATAATGTGAGTTAGCCTATATATAGGTGTGTGGCATCCCCAACTTCCATTTTGTGCCCTCGTAGCGAGGCAATAGGTATTTATAATATTATGGGGTGGTCATTCATCATCTTTCCAAACCAGGGCCCCTCCTACATTAAGAGTTTGATCAAGAGATCAAGCAATCCGTGTTTTGAGACTCTCATAAAGGGGAATACCCAATTCATCTCCCTTCGGGTTGGGCAGAAGGAAAAATCCTGGCTGGATTATTCCTATGGTACATATACCTTTCCATAATGCTGGGAGTTGGGTATATGCAACCTTTCCACATATCCATATCAGTCCTTTGGGGACTTTCCAGAGGTCTGGATTTATAGAGGACAGGTTTGTCCAGCTCTGACTTATAATGGGGATACCTTGAAATGGCTTAGCTTGTACTGTACAAGTTACTTATAGTTTGTATAAGTATAGTATACTTATACAAATAGTATAAGTACTGTACAGTTACTTATAGTTTGGGTAACAATAGTACATTGAGAAGATTTAGTTGCATAAACAGGCACCCAATACCAAACAGACCTTCTTGGCCACCAGGTTCGATGGGTTGAATTCCAGTATAATATTCTCTTGCAAGGAGTTTCTCCTATCCATTATGTATAATCGGAGCCAGTTCTGCTTAAGCAGTCTTCTCTGATTACTTTTGAGGAAAGGACCCATTTTGGGGGTAGGCTTTCTGTTCTAACAGTTAAAAAATTATTCCATTGTAGGAGTTGGTATGCATTAAGACTATTTCCCTTCCAAGACCATTTGTTAGTCATTAGAGCTCCTCCACATATCCAACAATTGGTAACACCAAGTGTCCAGGCTATGTTTTCAGCCAAATTTATAAACACATTTTGGCTTATTTTCCATCGTTGAGGGAAGGGGGTTAACTTTGACTGTTGGGTAGCTGGGAGGGTTATAAATTGTACAATTTCTTTAAGTAGTTCCTTTGCTTCTGGTGCAGGAGTGAGATCCCAACAGACCCAATTTGTGTTTCTGAGGTTAAAACAGGGTTCGAAACCGTATTTAGTGTACTGGTAGCCTTGTTTTGCTAATCCAGTAAAGTACAACTAGTCATTATGGGTACAGATGTGTTTGTCCATATAACAGACTTCTGGCCAGGATGAATAATGATGGAAAACTTTTATGTCTGACCATACAGTCTCTATGCATTTACATACTGGGTGTGTGGGAAAAGCAAAAGACACCCAACTTAGACAGAAGTGCACAAAAGTGCAAGAAAGCTTCCCATTATAAGAAGGAACAGAAATGCTAGTGAGACTTTTTCTCAACATGTCCTATTTGTAGGGGTTGATTCTGCCAGGTCTATATGACAACCAGTATAGCAATTGGCAAGTACAAAGGCTGGCAAAGAGTAGGCATGTAATTTTAGAAACAATGGCTTATCTGTAGGTATTGATTCTGTTGGATCTGCAAGCTTCTGCCGTGCGTAGATCAGTCAGCATCTGATTGGCTGAAGGAAGGCCAATAGATCCTCAGGTTTTAACTGTGCATAGACTAGCCAGTCCTGGAGTGGCTAGAGCAGGGGCCTGGGGAATCTATTTTGGGTTTTCCTCGGTGACTTTCCAGAGGGTCAGCTTAAGGGGAGTTGATGGATTTGTGGTGCACTCCCAGTCCTGGGAAGCAGGCTTAACTCTGCTATAAAGGATCCAGGGGACTATGTCAGCTACATTACTGCAGTCAGGGTAGACAAAAGAACAGTGAATGGGCCCCTCCAGAGGGGCTTTAGAGGCTGTACATTCCATTCTTTTTTCCATACCATATCACCTGTTTTAAAGGAATGGGCATCAGTAGTTAAATTGATAACTGTTCTCTGACTCGATGATGGATGGCATTTAAAGCTGAACCTAAGGCTTGCATTTGTTGTTTTAGAGTAAGATTTTGTAACTCTTTTAAGTCTCCCTATATGCTCTTAACAAGAGAGGGTGGCTGCTCATAAAGGATTTCAAAAGATGAGAAATTGTGGGGCTTGACCTTACCCTTAGAAGGACTATTGGCAGAAGCTGGACCCAGCCTAAATGAGTTTCTTGGCATAGCTTACTTAGTTGTGATTTTAAGGTCTAGTTCATTTGTTCCACCTTTCCTGAACTTTGTGGCCTATAAGCTGTATTGAGCTTCAATTTGATTTGTAGTCATTTTGCCATCAACTTCACTACCTTAGCTATAAATACTGGTCCATTGTCCGACCCTATAGTGATCGGGAGTCCAAACCAAGGAATGATTTATTTTAACAGGAGTCGGGCCACTTTGGTGGCTTTCTTGTCCTTGTGGGGAAGGCCTCAACCCATCCCGAGAAAGTACACACAAAAACAAGGAGATACTTGTAGCCTCAGCAGCGCAGGAGTTCTGTAAAGTCCACGGTAAGATCCTCAAAGGGTGTTCCTCCAACATGTTAACACTCCAGGGGAGAATTTTGGTCCCTGTCATGTGTTATTTGGGGCACAAATTACACATTGTTTACAGACTACCCACACTATACTGCAAAGTCGGGGGACATAGAAGTACTTACTGAGTGTATTTTCAAGAGCGGTTCTTCCACTGTGTGTTCCTTGGTGGAATTGCCTGACAAATGCTGGAGCCAATGATTCTGGAATTGCTATTCGGTCAACTTGAAATTTCCACCATCCAGTTTTTCAGTAACATCCCAATTCAGTTTCAAACCATATTTTCTCATTTGGCATGTAGCAAGGGCTCCAGTTTGTTAGTGGGCCGGGAAGCAGTACTGCAGTTATTGCAGTTGTTTTGACAGTCTCTTTTGTTGCCGCAAGCTTTGCTTGATCTGCTCTGCGATTTCCTTTGGCAGTTATCTCCCTTTTGATGCCCTCGGCAATGTATGACTGCTATCTCTTTTGGTGCCCATGCAGAATCTAGGAGCTCTAGAATTTCCTTGCCATATTTTATGTCTTTTCCCACTGAATTGATTAAACCTCCCTCTTTGTGTAAGGCCCCATGCACATGTAAGGTAGTAAAAGCATACTTCGAGTCTGTATAGATATTAGCACATAGCCCTGTGGCTAGCTGGAGGGCTCAAGTGGATGCAATGAGTTCTGCTTTTTGAGCTAAGTTCCTATCTGCAGAGATTCCACCTCAACCATAGTTTAAAGTTATCATCGAACAGCCCACAAAGTGCTCTCCCTCCCGTATGAAGCTGCTTCCGTCCACAAAGTACTTGATTTCAGGGTCCCTGAGCAGCTGGTCTGTTAAATCTGGACAGCTAGAGAACACTTCATTCATTATTTCAAAGCAATTATGGTGTGACTGTCCTGGCTCTACAGGTAGTAAGGTTGCCAGCTTTAGGGTTTTTACCACCTCCAGGGAAATGTGTGAGTTTCCACAGAGCATTCCCTGGTACTTGACTATTCAAGCACTGGTTAACCAATATTGTCCCTTGTATTCCATTATATTTATCGCAGCATGAGGCACCCTGACAGTTATATTTTGTTGCATAGTTACTGTGTCAGCTTCTGTTATCAGGAGTGCCATGGCTACCAGAGCTTGTAAACAAGGTGGTCAGCCCTGAGCCATAGAATCTAGCTGTTTGGATAAATATGTGATGGGTCAATGCCATGACCCTAGCATTTGAGTTAAGACCCCTACTGAAATTCCAGTGTGTTCATGCACATATAGAAAGAAA